>CM035409.1:22849656-22859656 GCA_020310875.1 Ceratopteris richardii | reverse complement strand
ACTAACATGGCATTTTGTCCAAAGACCATCTGAAATGGGGTGGCATTGAGTACCATTTTGTAGGCAACGCGATAAGCCCAAACAGCATGATGAATTTGTTTATCCCAATTGGAGTGTTTATTATTTACCAGTTTTGTCAATGCAAAGATCTTGTTTGTGCTCTCGTCTTGTCTGTTAGCTTGTGGATGATAGGGGGCAGAGTTCTTATGTATAACCAAGAATTCTTGGAGAAGGTTTCAATGACTTCATTCAAGAAGTGTTTACCTCTATCACTTACCAACTCTATTAGTAACCCGTATCTAGTGAACATGTTCTCGAACAAGAACTTAGCTATTGTTTGAGCATCATTCTTTGTTGTGGCTTTTACTTCTACCCACTTTGTAAGATAATATGTCGCTACAATAATGTACTGTGCATGGAAGTTTCTAGCTGGGGGGTTGATAGGACCTACAAAGTCTATACCCCACTTTGCGAATGCACGTCCTCCCATCATTGGTCTCAAAGGCATCTCATCTTCCTTAATCAAATATTGTGCATGTCGGCATGTATCACATTTCTTGCATCCATATGAAGAGTGGGCCACCAAAGTCCTAAGAATAGAATGGTACTAATTATCGATCAAGCCCGAAGTGTCCACCTCGAACACCACTATGTGCAATTTCTAAGATTTTCAAATAGTCTAATTCATGAACGCACAATCTTAAGTAACCTCTTCAGTATAGGTTTTCTCCTACTAAGGTATAGTTCTGAGCCTCTTGCTCCATGCTTCGTTTTCTTGCTAGACTAGCTTCATTGGGTAGTGTTCCTGATCTCATAAATTCTACTAATGGACGCTCTATTTCGGAATTAATGACACATGGTAAAGGGTAGCATGCTCCACTTGGGGTCTTTCCTAGCACATTGGACAACTCTTAATCCACTCATGTGTTTCTCTATCCATACTAGGCCAAAACACTCCTAAACATTTTAGATTATGCAATGTTCGTTGTTTAAAATAGTGATTTCCTAGCAATCCTTCATGGGCTTGTTGCAACCAGCTACTATGTTCATCCTCCTCAGCACAACAAGGTAATACACCCTTTGTATCTTGTTTGTACATACTTCCTATGAATATTTGATATTTTTGTGATTTTACAACTTCATCTATGTTTGTTTTCAAATTCTTATTTGCCAGTCCGAAGGTTAGGATAGGTACCAACTTATTTGCCCATTTAGGAACAAATTCAAAATTGAACAGATACGTGTCGGGCAATTCATCAGACACTCCTTGTGGTGACTCTCTTGAAGTGATACGAGAAAGGTGATCCACCCTGAGGTGGGTCCTACCTTTCCTAACAACCACTTCAAAGTCGTATTCCATTAGTAAGAGGAACAATCTTACTAAACAACCTGTATTGCAAGGTTTATTGACCAAATATAATAAAGCTTGAGGATCAGTGAAAAACTTGAACTTGTTGACCAATAGATAGTGTCGAAACTCCTTCATAGCATATACCATGCATAAGCCTTCTCTTTTGGTTGTTGTATAGTTTCGTTCAACTGTGTTTAGCTGTCTGCTAGCATATGCTATAGGCAAATCTAGATCTACTTCACTTGTGGGTTGTGCTAGCACGATCCTATTGCATAATTGGATGCATCTACGTGAACATGGAACGATTTATTCTAATCAGGAGTGGTCAGTATTGGTGATGAGCACAAATGTCTCTTTAGCTCATTGAAGGAATTTCCCCATTTGTTGTTCCACTCAAAATTTGTCAAGAGAATATAAAGAGGTTTAGCTATGATCACATACATGTGGATAAACCTACAGTAATATCCACAGTGGCCCATAAAATCTTGCACCCCTTTAACATTCCTTGGCCTTTGCAATTCCGCTATGGCTCTTACTTTGTCCTCATATGTTGATATTCCATTCTTAGAAACTGTATGACCTAAGATCTTACCTTGAAGAACCATGAACACACATTTTTCTGGGTTCAAACAAACTTGATATTCTCTACACTTGTTGAAGATCTGTCTGAGCTCGGGGATGTAGTGTCTTCTTTCTTGAGAATGAGCACATAAACCATCCACATATACTTCTAAGCTCTTTCACAAGAACTCTTTAAAGACATGAAACATGAGTCTTTGGAATGTTGTAGGTGCACTTGTGAGCCTAAATGACATCACACAAAATGCAAAGATTCCCCACTCTATGGCGAAGGTAGTTTTGTGTTGATCCTCTGGGGCAATGGCTACTTGGTTGTAACCTGAAAATCCATCAAGGAAGATATAAAATTCCTTCCCTGCAACACACTCTAATGTTTGGTGATTGGAAGCAGATATCTATCTTGAATCATAGCGGCATTAACTTTTTTAAGGTTAATACACACTCACAACTTTCCATTCTTCTTGAGCACCACCACAATGGGGGACACCCATTCAATATGCTCAATCTCATAGATAAATCTAGCTTCAATCAATATATCAATTTCTTCTTTTTTGTTTGTTGCATAAGTGTCACTATATGTGTAGGGCTTTTGTTTGGTGGGCTTGGCACCAGCCATCATGGGGATCGTGTGAGAGCATATTTTTGGATCTACCCCCTTTAGGTCTCTATAGGTCCATGCAAACACATTCCTATATTCCCTTAATAAATCTAAAAGCTCTACTTCTTCTTTTGCACTTAGGTCTTCTCTTATGTTTGTACATCGCTCTTCGTTCTCTTCAATGGTTACTACAATTTTTTTGGTATTTTATTTATTATCATATGCTTCTCTTGTGAAGTCCTCTCTCTTAGGCATTTGTACCAAAATTTTTCTGCCTTCAACTTCATATTTCTTGAAATTCTCTGGTATGTCAAACAATGATTCCTCCTCTGCTTGTTTCATTGCTTTTCTTTTCTTTTTCTTTTGACTACCTTCAGCTTCATCCCTTGAATTTATAGTTTTAATGCTTGTGAGAGGTTCTTCTTCTTTTTGGGTGAATGCTCCCACATTTTTTAGATAGTTCTCCTCTGAGTCAAAGCAAGTATCCATCACAATGGACTCTATATCGTCATCATCCTCTTCTTCTTCTATGACCTCATTAGAATCACACTCTTCTAGCAAGGGTTCACACATGAACAAGGAGATATCATAACCCTCCTCATCACAATGAGGTTTTCGTTGTCCCTCATTGATAGCAATGTCCATGGTGGCTAAGATTTTTCCCCAAACATGAGGCTCAAATTCCTCATCTAGAAAGATCACTGATGTGTAGGATGCATCTCTAACTGGTCTAGCTCCTTGAGAAGTTCCTTCTTCTCTTGCTTTTAGGCATCTTTCCTCTTCCTCTGCAACCTTGCACATCCACAAGTGAGTATCTTCATGCATCCAAGATGGATCAGAAGAACTTTCAGAATGCACAGAGATTGAATCCTCTTGCACCTTGTGGATAGGATTCCACTATAGGGGTGGTACAATCTAAAGCCATAATCTTTTAGATTGACCTTGGCCATGACCCCTAAGTGCTGCAAGTACAAGGAGTTGGTTCCCCAATCTTGTACTATCTATAGTTGCCATATGAAGGGTCTTCCTAGGATCATTTCATAGACATTATTTTTCCCAAATTCACATATAGAAAAGGTGTGTTCGAACTCTACACCACAAGTGGTTAGAGTTATCCCTTCTAGAAATCCTTGAGGTCTTTCAATATGCCGTCAGCCATTTGAAGCTTCATTCTAGCTATTCATAATGAAATTTTTTCCCATTGCTTCCACAAAGAGGTGTTTGCAATCCCAACACCAGCACCTGAATCTATGATAGCTCTGGTTCTGTAAGCTTGGTAGGTGATTGGAAGATAAGTATTACCTTCTTCACCTTCACTCATGTCTCCTATTTTTTCTAGAGGTATCTCTGGTACCTTTTGCTTAGAGCCTACTTTTGGCATATTGGAACCAAGTTTTGGAACCTGATCTACCACATGTTTCCACAACTCAGGTTTTACTTTGAGTAGCTCTTCCAAAGTGAGATGACATTTAACCTTAGTGTTCTTCACAACTTCAGTGTTTCTTGGAACCACTGAGTCTTCATTTCTTATCAGTATTGTGGGAGCTTTGATCTGAAGAGATTCAGATTCCCATGGGCCTGTGAATTGTGGAAACTCTTGTAAAGAATTAGATTCAAAAACTAATCTTTTGTATTCTTGTTGCTCTGCTTGGTCTCTGTAAATAGATGGAATGTCTTGGAGAAATTGATCATGAAGGTCATCAATTTCAAGAATAGGAGGGGGATAACCCTTCTCCTTGGCCCATTTCTTTTCTTATATTTCCTGCAAGAACTCTTGAGAGTACTGTTGAATTGAAAGAGGTGCTCCAGAATCCATGGAATCAAGAACATAGACTTTCATTGGTGGTGGGCTTTCTCTTTCAACAATTGATTGAGCTTGTGTAGGTAAAAAAACTTGTGGTTTGTATACCAACTATTGTAATCTTTCTAATAAGCCCTAGAAATGCAAACCTGGTTTGATAGAATTCATTTGATTGAACAATTGATTGGCCTCAAGTATAGCCTAAGCTAGTTATACCATTTTCATGCACATTTTTGTCCATTCAATCTCTAAATCTCCTCTACGGTAACTCTTGTCTAGGTTTGCAATTGTTGGCCCTTCTTGAAGTCGAGCATAGTAGGCCTTGAACATCATGTCTAAGCCTTTTGGGGTTGGATTTGCGAGAACAACCCTTGGTTGTGGTCTGTTTACTGATGGAGTTAGACATCTACGGAAGCACACGAACAGCACAAGGAAGAAGAAGAAGCTTGGAGCACAAACACACAATATTGAATGTATTACCACTAGAACGTACAAAGATAAGTAGCCCGTTAGGGTTATAGGTGTATATACAAGCCAGGGGAAAAAAACCTCCTAAAGAGGGGAAAAAGTTCCCCAGTGGTCCTATTGTGTTCACACACATCACTACCTAAATATATCAACAAATCCCCACGAGGAGTGATGCAGTGAACAAGGAGCTGGAACTCATGTATAAGGAAGTGCCAAGCTATGTGGAATCAATCCACAAAAGGAAGTAAGCCCAAACCTTTGCAAAAAGATTCAAACTTCTCCCTAGGCAGAGCCTCGAGGAGTCTTGGATTCTTGTCCTAGGTCTCCTTGCTCTAGGTCTCCTATCTCGTTCTTGAGAATGACATTCCCAAACTCATTTGTTATGTCTAGTAAGCTCGTACCATGTACATGGTTCCTTGCTTGTCAATATGTGAACCCTCTTCGAATTTAACCATTGGGTGTTCAAGTTCAAAGGGTTGATCAGGCTTTTTGAGTTGGACAACTGATTGCCTCAAACCATCCTCATAAATGCATGCACCTAATCGGTTGGTCCTAATATACTCTAACTGTGTCTTATATGGACCTTCTGGTATCTATAAATAGGTAGTGCTTGAGCTACTTGTGGGTCTCTCCATGCTAAAAGACATTTCTAAATCATTTGTTTCGGAACTTAGCACATAGGGATAACCACTCAGTTGTTGTGCCCATGACCTAGCTATATGGTTGACACTAGCTTCAGAAGATATGATACTTTGTCTGTCCTTGCCTAATTGTCTATCAGATCTAAGGTTCATAAGCCTTGTCTACTAGTCCTAATTTTCCCTTTTGAGTTGCTCAAAATCCTTTGGAGCCCCCTTGGCTTCCCAATTTCACTTGAAGGTCAGCTTCAAATTAGCCTATCTAAAAATCAACACACTATTTTTACAAAAAACAGTCAAGGTCATGTGGGATTTGAAACAAGCTTTCCAACCCACTCTAGAGCTCAAAACTGGATTTTGGATGGAAAAGTTATGTCAAATCAGGCTCCTAGGGGTCAAAACAGGCAAATAGGATCTCACAATACACAATAATCAAGAAGTATCAGTGATACTTAAGAGCAAATGATACATGATCCTTATTATAGCCACGATACACGATACTTGAAACCAACAATACACAATAACCTAGTCTGGACGATACATGATACTTGGTCTCATGATATGATACTTGAGGTTGGAGATACTTGGAATTTCATGATATGATACTTGATACCACCACGATACATGATACATGCTTGTGCAACGACACATGATACCAGATTTTTCTCGATACGATACTTGAGGTTACATGATACTTGATAGTGCGATGATACTCGATACACAATACTTGGACTTCACGATACACGATATTGACCTTCTCCATGATACACGATACTTGTGAAGTATTGGTGATACACAACCTGATGATACTCAACCCGAGGATACACGATACTTGGGAAGTATTGCGATACACGGGGAGTACAAGGTATCGGTTACACACGATACCTGCCAAGTATCATGACACACGGGCATTTTGGTATCGTGATACCTAAACTCAACCGGTCATGATACTTGGACTTTTTGAAGTCCAAATTTAAAATTTTTTGTGAATATGTGCACTTTGTGTCCTCCTTGTCACCCCTATGTGCATGCAGATGCAAAATCTTTCACCTAACCCACATATTGCACTCTCCATACTAGTCGTAGGTCCTTTCATGCCGCATGATACTTCACTTAGATTTTGGGTATATTGAGAGCACAGAGCTCAGTATTTCCTCCACGTTTTAGTTTGCAACTCTCTCTAGTCTTGCATAGTTATGAAATGAAAAATGAGGTGCAAATAGTGAATGTACACTCAAAAAACGAAAAAATTCTAAGAAGACAAAGATGGGAGAAGATGATGATGATGATGATGGAGAAAAAAATCAAAAAATGCACAAAAAATGACTCTCTTTTACCTTTGTACCTTGCAAATCTACGTCTTAGTGTCACACGTTTGTCCCCGAAGCTCTCTCCATGGCATGGTGCCAAATTTAGTGTCAGTCTAGCACAGTGGTGAGTACCAACGTGAGGAGATCCACCTCATAAATTTGAATCTGCAAAGACATGAGGACTGGTATGAAGACCATGAGCAAGTGAAGGCACAAGTGTGTGAGTGAGAAGCACCACATAAGCAAATTTACCTCTATTTGTATTGACAATGATTTTCTGGTAGACATGACCAATTCAAGCAAGTAGGCCCATCCAAGACTTTTTTATGAGCCTATTCGCTTGAATCAATCGTGTCCTACATTACCCGATTTCATGAGTTATTTTCCTTGTACAATACCTGATTCCTCATCATGTATTGTTGATAGCAAATATACCACTTTTTGTAATGATTATGACCAAATTTACCTCTATTTGTATTGACAATGATCATCTTGTAGACACGACTCATTCAAGCGATTAGGCCCGTCAGGGACTTTTTGGTAAGCCTATTTGCTTGTATTGATCATGTCCAAGATTTTTTTTAATGGCTTTTTAGGCTTGCCCCTTATGAAATATACCTCTATTTTTATTGACAATGATCGTCTAGTAGACATGACCGATTCAAGCGATTAGGCCCATCCGAGACTTTTTTATGAGCTTATTTGCTTGAATCGGTCGTGTCCTACAATACTCAATTTCATGATTTATTTTCTTTATTTAATACATGATTCCTCATAATGCTTAGTGTTGATAGAAAACATACCACTTTTTGTAATGATATGATGATCTAGGAGAGATGACCGATTCAAGTGATTAGGCCCATCCAAGTCTTTCTGATGAGCCTACTCGCTTGAATTGTTCGTGTCCTACATTCGTTTCAACAATTGTTTTTTCTTAATTTTTCCATATAAAATTGAGTGCTATATCATCATTCGAAGGTTGTTGTGCTCTCTCTCTCTGATTATTGTTTGTCATTGTTTTCGGAATTATCTATATTAGATGAAGACAACTATCTTAGCAAAGGGAAGCGCACAAGGAAAGCTCTATAGAATAAAGAAAAAGAAAAAGTGGATATACATTCAGTTATTCAGTGTCTTCCAAAGTTGAATCCAGATTTATTATGTGTTGTACATAAGCAATATAGTGAGGACCCAGATTTTGCATTGTTCTCTCTAAAGACCCTATCTAACTATATGGGTTTTTCCTCACTTCCATTTAATTCATATAGGGTGTTACTTCTTGAAAGAAGAGTAGCATTTAGGATATTTGGCTATGCCCCAAGATTCAATGCTTCTAGAGCTTGTTATTTCCTCTGTTATACAAGCTATGCATTGGTTGCAGAGTCTCAAATGTACAAACTAATGCTGGCTATAGAAGGAAAGAGTACCTGAGATATAGAGGAGATTTTCCAAAGTCAAGCTCATTCAAAAGACTAAAAGAAGAATAATGACATTTCATTTCAAAAATCTCATGATTTCAAAAACTATATATACATCCATTTGTATTTTTTGCCCAGAAGAATACTTAAAAATATTCCAATTTACTATTGCATCGCATTGAAATGAATTGTCATTATTTTTTGTATTTAATACATTTGTCCTAAAAGGATATGATATCTGGTGATACTTCTTAATGAAATAATTTGTATACTTTATCTGATGATGATATCTGGCATGTGCTCCTTTGTAATTGTCTCTAAATAACCAATCAAAGGTATCTTTAAAAGGGTTACTTTTGTGACTCCTCCTTTTCTTGTGCATCTGAAGAAGCTTGTTCTTGCTTGGTAATGAGACTTTTCCATGTCCTAAGTGTTCCATGTGGCAAGTGTTTCCTTTTTTGCAAAGAAGGAACCATTCAATATGATGTTGAAACATAAAGGTAAACATCATTAGATGTTTATTTCAAAAACTAATGGTGGAGGAAATAATTTCTTTGAAACTCACTGAGTAGTAAGTTATATCTTTGACACTCCAAGCCTACATGATGGTTTCTATAAGCTTTGTGATTGCACTTCTGAATTCAATCACATAGATATTAGAAGTTACTTGTTGCCTCATGATCTTCAAAAGTTTATCTAGTCGGACCCATACCTCCATTCTTTTTTTTTTCTAGATTGCTTTTCGCAAATTATTTCCAACAATTCCACATTGCATTTATTTGTTTTCCATCACTATTACTGAAGAATCTTCTTGCTTTTGCACCTCCCATTGACACATCCTGTAGTACATCACGTGTATTTTGTGAAAGATTTGGAACTTTTCTTAGATGAACATCACCACCATGAAATCCCATTTATGAAGGAGAGCTCCATATTTTTTTATCCATTCATTTGCAAGAACTGAAGGCTTGATGGAATAAGCAGAATCCAAGTGAAGATGAACCAACTTGTCAATGATCCTTAACTTTGCATGCAATGTACATATGTGTATATTACTCAATTCTACTGGAAGTATGGGATCCCAAATAATGGCAAAATATGAGTAGTTATGTAGATTAACATTTTGTCTGGAAGAAGCATCCCCAGTCTTAGTTCTAGCAATCCACCCTCTTGTACTTGGACTTTACATGCAGTACAAACAAGGGTACTTACAACTTGCACCCTCGCTTATACCAAACGTGCATTTTAGAGTCTTTAAATCTCCACTCAAATGCCACTCAATTTTAAAGCTTCCACAATAATTAACATTCAGCAATTCTCCTAAATCATGCCTTTGGATAACCTTTGGAATTTCTATCTATAAGAACAACCATTTAAGTGTTTTATCATTCTCATATGGAACTTGAGCACACCCAACCCACCATAACTCCATTTTTTATTATACTTTGAGAGATGGAGTATCAAGTTTCCCAAGGCTATAGTCCGAAGCTCTATTCATTAGTGCAATACTTATTCTCTCCATCTTTTGATATTTTTAAATTTTCGCTTCATCAATGTTTATTAGAAATTTCAAAAGGCCAAAACATTCATGTTCTTTTATATCATAGAAGTGAACCGTATATGTCTGAAGTCTTATAATATATATCCATATATTGTTAAACGTATTGTAAGTGAAATGTAAAGTTTGTTTTCCTACTTCATAAGGCATGTTATCGTGAATATGTTTATAATCACCAAATATAGATGTGATTTCCTTATTCAAGTAGAGCCAATAATTTCCTACATGATGAGATCTAAGCAATCCAAAGCGTTTTACTTTATTAAATTTAAGAAATTC
>CM035409.1:22832156-22834656 GCA_020310875.1 Ceratopteris richardii | reverse complement strand
TGACGCTGATGCACTTGATACTCTAGGGAAAGCGATCACTCCATTTCCCACTTGCTTGTGAATATCTGGCAGAGAGAACCTGCGCACTACTCGAATAGAATCACCTACAACATAGACTTTGAAGAGAACCCCGCCTAAAACAGCAAGCCTAAAATATAAGAATAGTTCCCAGAGCCAAAAAGATACTGATCATACAAGACATATGCCCTGCAGCAAAATAAAGTTTTACCATGATTCACAAATTCTTGGAGAACCAGCGGAGGGCTGAGAGATGTGAGGCACAACTCATCAAATGCTAGAAACATTGCATGTGACTGAGCAGTACCATCTGCAATTAAAGGTTTTGCGACTGAAGCAAAAGATTTTGTTTCAGTATTCAACACTTATCAGACCATATCCTCAATATTTCAGGTAAACTTGGGTATATCAATTTTAGTTTTTCATCTAACCTAGAGGAAGCTTCAAGCCTGCCTTCGCAACTACACCAGGTATCATGGCTGAATCACCAGTAACAACAAGCTGTTTTGGGATATCAACATGACCTGAGTAAAGAATTCTGCAAATCAGATACTGCCTACGCCTGCATGCAAAAGCTCAAAAAACTGCTTTTGAATCAGATACTGAAGAGTCAATTCTTCAAATCATACCTCGACAACCCCTTAGCTTCAATTTTGCTACTACTTGAAGCATGGACTTCCGATTACGGACATGTTGAATCGCATCAGGGGGATCTAGAATAACAACATCTGGGTATATTTCTCTGTACTCCTGAAAAAAACAAGGTGATGTCAGTCAAACAATCAAATTGAAGCTTTTAGATCATGTATTATATAATTTACATAGATGAATTGTAAAGCAAAATAAACAGCAGAATAGAATATTTTAATTCAGACAAATATGTTTTGCATGAATGCTATCAGTCAATACTGTCTCTAGAAGTCAATATGCAGAATAGATTCCGTTTATTGCAAGAAACGGAAATTGTGCTAATACCAAGAAGTTGTGTAAACTTTGGATGCAGCCAAACCACCAAAAGCTTGTGGCATATCTGCAGAAACCACCAAGTCTCAAAAACATGCTAATATGCCAACTTAAAGATGTACTAGTTACCCAGTGCCTTGATCAACCCACCCCAACTAAGGACATTTATGATCGAAGACAAATAAAGCATGAATAGCCCCATGACGGATTAGGATCACTAATATCGAGGTGATATCTGTTATCACAAACCTGCAGTAATAAAAAAAACATTACAGGAAGCTGTATTTAGCTATCAACGTCCTTAAACATCCCACCCCTTAGCTGATAACTAATAGGAAACTGTAAGTAGAACCATGGAAACGACGAAAATCGTTCCAATCCACAGAAATGGCTTCAGTACCATGAAATTATGTAAACTCTCTCCACTAAGCATGACAGTGATCACGTCTGATCTCTCACAAATAATCCAGCTGAAGGACAATAAAATGAAACTGTTTTTTGCACTGAATACACTTAATAAACAAATGTGAGGTCTCAAGATATGAAACTGAAGGACAAAAATAAAACTGGGTTTTGCACTCAATACACTTCATAAACAAATTTGAGGCCTCAAAATAAGAAACAAAGCTTTACCTCCAATTGTAACCACCATTCCTTTCCGGTTATCTGCAATAAAAATAAATGTGGTATTTGAGATCCAAATAACCCAAAATAAACACAATTCACGTGTAACAAATGAGAAGTTGAAAGCTTTGAGGTCAGTTACCTTATGTAAAATCACATCAAGTGGACAAATGAGAAGTTGAAAGCTTTGAGATCACTTACCTTATGTAAAATCACATCAAATGGACCCTGCTCTCGTAATGGCCTGCCTCTATCAATAGCCACAAATGCAATGCCCTTTTCTCTATTGAAAAAACAAAAGATAAGTTTCAGATGCCATTAAATAACTTATCAAAACACACCAACACATTGAATCAAAGTAAGCATTCTAACTTTTTGCTTTTAGGCAGTGGTTACATATGAACTACACACTACAAAAATCTAATTTAAGGTGCTTCACTGCTGCAACAAAGTCGCCATAACAAATGGTATTTGAGGTTTGGTCTACATTATCAACATACAGATCACGATGAATTGATTATTAGCATGATGAAGCATTCCCTCTTACACACATCAATAACATGCCCACAATAGGTTGTGGTTTATTTTTTACCCTTGCATCATGGACAGAACCAAACTGAGACAGAAAAGTAGAAAAGTTTTATGCTTCAACTCTTATGCTACAACCCCCACAAGTTTTTTGCTAAACACTTATGTTACAACCACCGTCTAGTAGGGCTCCATTTGGTAAAAAAAGTCACGATAGGAATCTCACTAAATGCAAGAGACCAAAAACTTCACAGAAAAATTATGAAACTAGAACAAGGGATGAACAAAAAAGATGAAAAAAAATATCTGAATGGAAGCAATACATCTAGGAGATGCAATCATATAACCTCTAGAGAAGTTCAGAACT
>CM035409.1:22799656-22827156 GCA_020310875.1 Ceratopteris richardii | reverse complement strand
TAAACAAACTTTAAACAAACGTCGTGAGCACAATGTAGAATATCAACAAAGAAAAATGTCCTACGAGGCTACATGACAGGATATACGTTGCAGTAATTTTTCTTATTCAGGACGTGAGATCTACCGGTAGGCGTAGTCAAAGAGATGAAAGTTCAGATTAAAAGTATCAACATATTGCTGAAGCGGGTCCTCAAATAACGTGATTAAATTTCAAACAGAGAAACGGCTACATACCCTGAACATGAAGTTCAGGAGAATTCGGATAGGAAGAAGAGGACGCAGACAGGACGTCGATGACGCAAGAAGATTCAGCACCGTAGGAACGACGTCGACGATGGGGAAGTCGTTGAAGATCCTAGAAGCTTCCTCCGAGTCCCAACTGCCTGAGGCGCGGGATGCCAGAAAAACGAAGAAAACTACACCAGGCAACGCTCATGCATTAATAGAGAACGGTGTGGAGCGCAGAACACACAACGCTCCCGTGACATATTTTTTGTACCGCCTACACGTTATGTTGCCAGCTGAGCGGGTTCCTTTTTAAAGAGCTTCGCCAGCCGGTTCCTTTTATAAAGACCTCCACCATCAATATTTCTTCCTTCTCCACGGACCGCACACGTTATTTGCCAGCTCAGCAAGTTCTTTTTTTATTTTTCTAAGGGCTTCACCATGAAGATTTCTGCCTTGTTCATTCACCCTAGGCGGGCTGGTTAAGCACCTACCTCTTGAGGTGGAGGTCACGTGTTCGGCCCTTCGGGTTGGACATGTATAAACTAGAGTAGTTAGTCTACCGAGTTGTAATGTTTTTGGATCTTTCAAATTAGATGTTTTTGGATAGTTTTTTTCTTGTGATGCTTCCGGAGTCTAATCTCTACTTTGTTAGATAGGGGGAGTTTCATGGGTACTTTACTCTTCATTTGTGCAATTGTTTTTTCAATATGTTTCAGTATATTCAAGTCGAGGGAGCATCTTTCAATATATTCAAAAAATGTCTACGAGCATGGCCAATTTCAGACAAAGCGAAGTCCCTCTATGAGGTTGTTGGTGCTCAAATCACACATTGCCATGTGGAAACT
Source organism: Ceratopteris richardii (assembly GCA_020310875.1). Classification (NCBI taxonomy): domain Eukaryota; kingdom Viridiplantae; phylum Streptophyta; class Polypodiopsida; order Polypodiales; family Pteridaceae; genus Ceratopteris; species Ceratopteris richardii. Next base: position 22,826,083 of record CM035409.1, on the reverse strand, counting down.
GGCGTTCACACAATGTAGAGTCCCAAAGGATTTACAGCACCACATCATGGAACATTTCATATCGACCCCCCTCTTTGCTTGAGCTCAATTTGCCTTGCCAGCTCAGATTTGCAATGGAGATTCGATCTTTCTATTCCACCATCTGTGTGAATGGGATACCCAAAGGATTGTTCCACTTGCAATTACCTCATTTTGGCTCTTCGTTTCGAAGCCCCTATCTGAAATAGACCCTAGGATGGAGGGGATCAGAACGAAATTTTGTAAGGTGTTTCGCTTAGTCAACACTATACAACAACACTTTTGTAGTGCAGTCTAATGAGTTTTGCCACATGGCAAGTCTGAATGAGTTTCGTCACATAGCAATATTTCATTTGATTTTCCATGAAGCATAGGAGTGATATCGAAGAATGTGAAAATGTTCTAATAAGGTTGTACATGGATCAAAATTTTCAGGTGATAGGAGGTTTATGGATCAAAATTTTCAGGTGATAGGAGGTCTATTTTGGGGTGATCCAAAAAGTGTATGAGGTGTGCATGATCATCGGATAAATAGATTTCAGATGATTATATTGAACTTTATGTCATGAAATTTAAGCATACATGATGATTTTAATGATCGAATTTCAGGTCACCGAATTTACATGAACAAAAGTCGCAAGACTTTGGACTTGAATGTACCAGAAATAAATAGATAATCCCTTGCTTGCTTTCCGGTGATCTTAGGAGATTGGTGCTAAAGCTCGCCACTTTGTTGGCCAAAGCTACTTTAGATCACCCAAAAAATTAATTCTTACAATACAATACACATATTGATAAGTTACTCAATACAATACACATATTGATAAGTTATTCAATACACATATTGATAAGTTATTCAATACAATATTGATGTGTTGCACGTGCATGGGATATTACCATAGTGTTAATGCATGTCCCTATTACATGCATACTTTGAATAATGCAAGTGACCTAAATGGTGCAAAAGGCATGGTTGTGCAATAAGCATATGGGTTCGCGGGTAGATGCATTCCTAATCTATTAAGTTGCTAAAGATTTTTTATAGATTTTAGGGAGGGTGATAAAGATGGATCCAAAAATTTTTTCCTCTTACTATGATCAAGTATAGGTTTGCTAACTTTTTCTAACTTTTCCTTGGTAGAGGTGATAGCTTAGGCACCCAATCTTAGGAGATCGTTTTTGTTTTATTGACCTATTCTTCTTCTTCTTTTGTGGTTCGGGAATATGTGTAGTTGTTCTCATTGAGTTGTGGATTACAACTATTGTAAACAGCTCTTCAATAGCCACATTTGAGACTTTCCTTTTTGTGCAAACCCATACTTGATTACAAGCTCGTATAGAATGTTCACAAGAGTAGGAGTCTTGCTTGGAGAGGTTCTTTCCAAGGCTCACCCTTTGGCATAGTAAAAGGGGATAGCTTTACAAGTTTTAGGTTGTTCGTAGGCTCATCCTCACACAATCCTTTATTTTCTTCACTCTTTGTGTGCATTGGAGTTAATTGTGACGGAGTCAAGATATTTAGGCAAAGCACTCATGCATTGGAGCATTTTCATATGAAAAATTATAATATGCAATTTCAAACGATGCATGCATCCTTTGTGATACATAAAAATAGAATGACTTCCCTCATGAACAATAGTGTGATATTTGTGTATCCAATATTTGCCTCAAACCACTTTGATATAGAGATCTTCATCAAGCCATACATCGTCTTCCAAAGTTAATATAAGTGTAGTATCTCTAATGCATATCATTGGTTCGCATTCTACATCACAACATTCATTGTCTATCACAAATCCAATTTCCCTTCTTGTTACAATAGATGAAGTAGTTGGACCAACATGGATCAAGACATCTATTCCAAAATTTGAGCCTAGTTATCCTTTAAGACATGGTTTAATGTTCTCACTCTAAGGCATATACTTGTGTCGATAATATGGTTGTATATTCATTTCTCTTTTCCTTTTTTTTTTCACTTGAGATGTCTAAATCATGAATTTTCAATAAGTCTTCATGCACATTTTTGTCGTTCCTTAGATCATGTAGGTCAAATACATGGTCTTCATGCCTCGATGATGATCTTTCATTCATTTTGGGATCATCTCTCATAGGGTTTTCTATTAGATATCCTCTTTCAAAATTCATGCGATCTACTTCATTGGCATGTAAATCGATGAATGTGGCCAATCATGGATGTCATCATGAATAATTAGTGGAATTATGTTAAATACTCACATCAACAACATTTCATTGCCTTGGATGGAGGTCAATCTCTTATAATAGGCATAACATAATAATAACAAGAGTGATACTCAATAATCATATAGCACATCCCCCTTTGTAGCATCACCTTTAGTGTGATAAATTTCACCTTTTTGTAGCCACAATGCACTTTGTGTTGCAATCTTATACTAGCACACCACCAAGCTATACAAATATGACCAATTGAGATGTATGAAGATGCAATTTAATTCATTCAAAATTATGAGTCACATGTGATGTTTTATATAGGAACATAGAATACCATCGATTCTCTCTTGTAGTTAATTAAACCATTATGACACAAGACTATGCCTTAAGCATTTATGAGGAACTTCTATGGTGACTGACACGCCATATTGGAGTAGTCAACTTTAGACAAGTACAAAGTAGGGAATGAATAATACGGGTGGAACAGAAAACTTCCTTGTCGTTTGTGTTATTATTGCACTAACATATGAAATGGGTGGATAAAAATTACTAGTCCACTTATGGGCATCACTAGTGCATGGAATTGGCAATTGAGGTTGGATTTATATCCCCATTAAGACATTAGAACTCTTGGTTCATTTGAACTTGATTTGGAAGTAAACCATAGTAAAAACTTTTAAGTTAGATGGTTGAGTCAAGCATACTTCTAGTTTGACTTCCAAACCAAATTCAAGCGAACCAAGAGTTATCAAATTCAAGCAAATTCAAGCATACTTCTAGTCTTGATAGGGATATAAACCCAACCTCAATTACTAAGCCCATGCACTAGTGATGCCCATAAATGGATTAGTAATTTGAATCCACCCACTTCATATATTAGTGCCCAAATAGCACAAAGGAATAAACAATGAAATTTTCCTACTTTTCACTCAAATCACTTTATAAAGTGTAGTGACAGATGGTGTTTTGGATCATTTGAATAGGGATCCCACCACAAAGTTGAAACGTGTTCTTCTAGGTTAGAACATGAGGCTCGAGGGATGCCTACAAAGTTATATATAGCTATATTTTTGAGGAAGAAAATCTATCCAAGGGGGAAGAATGTTATAAATTATGTCTATGATCTAAGTGTCCAATCAGTTAAAAAAGATATGAATTTGGACATTGATTGGTCGCTTAACTATTTGGCCAAAGATCTTGAGACTATACTTATGTATAGGTTCTTATGCTCTCCAAGACAATGAATCCACCTAGATTAGTGGATAAATCGTAAGGGGAGAAAGAGGAGGTCTTGAATTCAAAACCTACAAGTAGCAAGGTTTTGTCCAAGAGCTCCATGAGCCAGAGTGTTGTGAATTGTGCTTTCTACCTGTCACCTTTCTTGATAAAGGGCAATGGAGAATCAATCCACAAAAGAGTGGTGTGGATAGATTTAAAAAGGATGGTTCTCAATTGATTATACTTTTCTAAAGGAGTGGGTTCCAAATAAAGTTTCTCTTTTAAAGAGTGACTTAGAATCAAAGGGATTGAGTCCTCAATAGATATATATACAGACATAAGGTTGGGAGGAGAGTCATCTCTCTAGAATGTGAAGGTCATAATATTTAGTTCTTTATAATAAAGATGCACTTTAATTGATTCAAGATCACTAGTCACATGTGATGCTTTATACAGGAACATAGAATACAATCAGTTCTCTCTTGTAGTTAATTAAACCACTATGATACAAGACTATGGCTAAGCATTTGTGAGGAACTTCTATGGTGACTCATGTGCCATAATGGAGTAGTCAACTTTACACAATTGCACCATAAAAGCTAATCTACAAAGCAAATTTGTCATGTAGTGCAACTACTTGTATGTGATTAAGGATATCCATTGGAACAAAAAACAAAGGTGGAAATTGCTTACCTTCTCCTATAGTTGTCATCTAGCACACATACACAACAATGTAGGCAACTCACAATTAACTCGATCACAACCTCATTGTTATCATTTGCATTGATTGATGATCCTTAATTCACCAATGTTTCAACACAAAAATGTCCAAAGAGCCAAGGAAATATAGTCAAAGGTTTTTGTAAGTGGAAAAATCTATAGAACCAAGCCAAAAGATAATAGATTATATTTGAGGACATTGACCCAAGTCTTAGAGTAGATTATGTGGAAAGGAGAAGACAACAAAACGATGTTATTTTTAAATATAGAATAGAAAGTAAAACGTATCATAGAGATTCTCTTAAATCAAGATTCGATACCCTTATCTACACCTACTAACATATACACACATACATCACAAGAGCTGTTTTCCAACATATGTACAATGTTGACTAACTATAAATAGATGGTTGGTTGTCAAGTCCAATGCTAACAATCCAAAAAAATTTAAAATATTCCAAAAAATCATTTAAAAATTTTGTACTTCTTTTTTGTGTATAAGATTGTCCAAAATATTGTTGTTGTTGCAAAAGCTGAATTTGTCACGTTCCTGTTTACCATCAGCCGTCTTGGAGTCCAACTCTTTAATATAATATTCAATTGCTTTATATAGAATGATCACTTGACGTCTTCTGTTGAGTATATGGATGAGCTTAATTAGTACCTACCATGAAGATTTAATCTTCCTAAATGTGTCTATCTTCATGTCTTTGCTTTCCAAATTGTTAGCAAGTAAGCCACAAATTGATATAAAGATAGAAAGAGAATAGAAACAACTCAAAGAAGAGAGACCACACATGAGAGATGTAAGGAGCAAAGCTCCACGTATCTCATTAAATTACGAAGCTCGATGTCACAAGAGAATAGTTAAAAGTTGCCCATAAATCTTCTATGTGGCTGAAATATATGTCCTCCAAGTAAGGGAAAATAATAGAATATATATCACACCTTGAAGTAGTTGATGAAGATAACTACTCCCACCAAATTGATGAAGACCTCCAAACTCACGTGTAAGAAGAGAGAGATCCAAAAGTGATGTTAACGAGCCTTTTAACAATGTCTATGTATACGCATATAAGAAATTAGCCAAAAAAAAATCTTAAAAGAAACATTTTTCATTTTTTGTCATGCAAAAGCTAGCTAGGCTTTTCTTTCTTTATACAGGTGATTTTTAGTTGTAGATGCCTTCCTTTTAATGGTGCGAAGTATCATTGTTGGATCTATTTATTATGTTTTAATGAGGTTAAGCCATGTGTTAAAGTTGCTTTTCAAGTTTATGTGCTTCTTTTCACTTTATAATATGAAATTAGGGTTTGATATTTGAAGGGGAAATTGAGATCCCATATATAAGTATTATTCATGAATGGATAACTCTCATTAAGCACTACAAGTATGTATAAAGACTATTTTACCCAAAACTTGACCATTTTTTCCCATTTCAACCAAAGGTTGACCAAGCCTTGAACTACCATTTCTAGTTTGATCTACATGTATAAGGCTTCAGCAAGTGGAAGGTTTCCCAATTCTATCCAGATTCTAACATCACATCAATCGTGTAAAGCTCCAAGTAAAAGAATATGACTAGCAAAATTTGCACACACAAGCTCAAAGACGCACAAAATGATCATAAAAGTGAAACTCAATTATATATAACACACTAGGGGGAACAATGCGCACGTGTCATAAGCACCCAAAAATGCAAGAAGCACTCTCAAAAATGGGTTGCAATTATGTGTACAAGAAGAAGAAGATCACTCTATTCGCAAGTCAAGATTCATAATGAGTGAGGGAATGGGCCTTTTTATAGTGGCCTATTTTTAGCTCTTTTTTTGCATTTCCTTTTTTGTTTAAAAAAGAGCTAAAAACTCAAAAATACTAAAGAAGTCTTCCCCTTGAAGTTTTTCATGGGGAGACTTATTTATTAAGAAATTAGGTACAATTGTTGAAAATGTAGTAAATTACAATCTAAATTACAAAAGTGTGTAGAGTGAAAAAAATTAATGGACCACCACTTTGGAGCATATGAGTTCCAACAACTCCCGAGGCAAGGAAGTACAAAGGTATGTAAAAAGTCATGGCACACTCATTTTAGAGATATCCAATACTTTAAGTCTTTATTAAGAGTCAACTTTTGAAAACTTATAGAGAACCACTCTTAGAGGCCATTTAAATTCATCTCAACAAGATCTCTTCTTGGTTTATCAATTTGAACCATGAGTTTGGTACAGCTAAAAATTTGGACTTCTTCCTTCCAATTCCCGTAAAAAAGGAAGTTGGAAAAAAATGAATTTAAGTATTGTCAAACTCAAAGACATAAATTCCTTTAAGATCTCAAAGCCCTCCGGATGAATGAGGAGTAGATTTTCTTGGCAGTTAATTTATCAAATATGGTATAAAAGACGATAAAATGTTCTTCTGATCGAGAATGCTTAAACAAGACTTTGGCATACTTAAGCATTCAATAATAAATAATATTTTCAAAAGAAGTTAAAAATATTTTCCAACACCAAGACACATTTAATCTCCAAATCTTGGAAGCATCCGGCTAATGCTTTGATAAGAACTTCAAACTAAAATTGTGGAAGAAATCCATGGAATCAAGAACAAAGAGCAATTATATGGCATAACCCCACATTGGGTTAACATGAATTAGTTTTTTAACAAGGAAAACATTTGTCTATCGTATTCCATTACATGCAATGCTAGTTGATATATAAGAAAGTATTCCCACCCTCAAGTCAATGCAATTCAACAATGTCAAAGGTATGCTAGAGATAAAGTTTAAGGTGGAATGTTGCTCAAAAGGAATAAAGTTCAAGAATGCTAATAATTTAACCCTAAAGGTTTACACTACAAGGTTGTACACATAAAGTGATAGGCCTAAAAACTTACTTAAGAAAAAAAACTAGATATTACTTGGGCCTCATCTGGACCATGAACAAGTTAATCACTAATGTGATTAGAAAATCCAAGGGATTTTCACCCAAATGATCATAAAATGGTCCAAATAATCATGTGTTGTATGACTAAGGTGGGTTTTTGAACTAATCCTATCAAACAATAATTGCCCAAGCATATGAATAATCCTTTCAATGTACCAAGAGTTCATCACCAAGAGTTATTTCAATAAATGATAAGATCCCAATAGTAAAGGATTCTTAGAATGAATGGAAGAAACTTATAAAGTTTTCAATATCATAAACTAAATCATTCCTAATGAGGGATTCGAAACCATTGGTGATTTGGTCAATCCACATAAAGAAGCACCTAATTTTTATCATGGCCAAAACTTGGTAATTACCTCTCTTGCACTTCAAACATAATACAACTTAGTCATCTAAATAAGGTTTCAGATAAAGTGAGCGTTGTTTAAAATGGTAAAGACATAACAAAATGGATTGACCAAGTTCATGGTTCCTTGGAAAGTGACCTACACACAGATAGTGATGTATTTATCCTCTCAAGTAAGCATAATTCACACATCTATGATGGATGTAGGTATGATGTATGGGACAAATGATCTTACATCTACATAGGTGTAGGGATTGAATGGTATAGGGCATCTCATCTTGAGGTGGTGGTTACCTTTTAGTCTAAGACTCTTTTTTTAGCATGAATATTATAAGAGAGTTTTGAGATCAAACCCTAGAAACAGGGAAAGTTAAAGCTTGATGTTCTTTCGCAATATTGAGAGTACCTTCCAAAATTCATTAAGCAAAATTGGAAATCAAGTGGAAGTGCAAAAATTTCAAGTATGCATTCTTTGCCTAGGATGACTACTTTTTTTTTTCTTAGTTCTTCAAAAGAAAATACCAAGCTAGCTTCAATCGACAACCTTATACTCAAACTTTAAAGTTTTTATTAGTCAATATGGACTGTATCTACGTAGAATTTGTTGTTCATCTAATCATATGATTTAAAGGTGGCACCTTTTATTTTGGAAAAACAAGAAATAGAGAAAATAACTTTGGAAAGCGGTAGCTTCAGCTTGGGTCCTTCAAATGGACTTAAAGAGATTCTTTGTGGTTTGATGAAAGAAAGTAGACCATTGGATCCAAATTGAATAATGAAAAACCAATAACCACGACGGCTAAAAAGATAATTCTATTTCAAGTTATTAACTAGTATTTATGGAAAAAACTAAAAACCTTAGTCCTTTCTCTCCAAAATTGGTGGGTGATCAAGTTAAGAAACAAGAAAAGATCATTAGAAATTATAAAGAAGACATAGAAGGAAACATGATGTAGTTCTATGGGATGTGGAAAGGATCAATTGGTATGGCACAATGGTTGCTAGCTCTCTTTGAGGACTCTTCTTTAATGTCTAGAAAGAAATAGATTCAACATCCATAGGACAAAGCTAGAAAATGACTACTTTGAAAAAAAACATCTCCTTCGCTTTTAAGAAGATTAAATTGTCATCAATAATCCGAATTCAAGTGATTTTATGGCCTTATGCAGTTATTGTTGGATGGAGGATAGATCCATTTGAAGTTTTGAGAATAAACTTGAAAGAAAAAAGTAGTGCACTCCTAGGTCATGTACTGATATTGAAAGCTGCAAGCTTGCCTAAGATAATGGCTTGAATCAAGAAAAGAATGATCTAACTGATAACGAAACATGGATGAATGATGAAAAACGGATTGTAGGTAGCATTTTTTTCCCCTTTACCTTAATATCTCTTTCGCTTTCTTATGTAGCAACCGAGTGGCAATAGATCTCTTTTGCTCTTGCCAAATGACATTGGATCTCTCTCTTTGTTTGCATGTGTGTGTGTGGAAGCACTCTATGTAGATTTTTCGTCTATTTATACTCTCTCATACACCCTCTATATTCGATACCTTTTTCTATGAACCCTTTGTATGCTTTATTCACACACACTAATCCATCTCCCCATTTAGACAGGTGGCCAATGCAGAGATCACTCTAAGCACACACACAATCTTTCTCCCCTTCTCTCTTTTCGTGAAGTGTGGAATGTCAAGGTGAGATCTCCCCCAAGAAACCATGATGGAAGGGCAAGGAAATGTACATGAGTACTCGGAACTAGAAGTTCAAGGCAACAAGAATCAAGGAAATCCCCCTCTCTTTTGAAAGTAGAGAAAGATCAAGCAAAGAGATCTCTCTCTCTCTCTATCTATCTTAAATCTCACTTATGCACACTTCAAGTACCCTTCAACTCAAGCCTCTCACCCACATTCATACATGAGGGAGGTTACTCTAGGCAATAGAGGCACAAAGGATGATCAACAAGGAAAAGAGGGTTTCCAATAGAGCAATGGTTGTCTCTCTATAGAGGGTCGATGCCCATGAGTGTACTAGACACCTTGTTTGGAAGTTACTTGCGTCTTTGGATTTCTCTGGAGCATCTTTATAGATATTTCTTCCCTAACTAGGTTTGCAAGATTAGTCCACAACCTTAATTATTGTTCTTTTTCCTTGGCATTTAGCTATTTGTGTTAGCTATAACTTGGATCATTATCTACTTGTAAATTTTTGTTATGCACAATCAACTTGCCATTGTATTTACCCTCTCACACTTCCCTTCCTTCCCTCTTATGTTGTAAAACATAGTCATCAACAACAACAATAGAGGTAAGTCCTCCTTGTTAGTATCTTTTCATTACTTCTCTTATCGATGGAAATCTAAGCTCTCCCTATTAGTATCTTTTCATATCTTTGACTTTTTTGAGTCTTATAGTTTTTGAAGTATTTTTAGCTTGTTAATTTTGTTGTCATCACCACACTCCCTCAAATATCAACCTCGAGCAAACCATCCAACAATAACAACTTTTTGGCACACATGGTGGGGCCCTCTCATTCATGAAAAAGGTAGAAGGAAGCAGAAAACACAAAAGTAGAAAAATCATTAAAGTGGAGCAAAATCTTCTAATGCATGCTAGTGTGACATGAACATTCCATGACCAGTGCCCGATCCCATGATAGCTTTGTGAGTCCCATCTCAATACCCCATAAATACAACTAGAGGAGGGAAATCAAATAATCACAACCAAAAGATACTTTGAAGGCCCTTACACCAGAATCCTCTATGGCTCAAGGAGATCTAGCCTTGTCTTTATCCAATATCAACATCAAATTTTTCATATGCGAGGGGCAGCCACATGAAAAGATCCCTCTGAATACCTATGCAACTTTTAATCTTTATGCTACAATATCGGATTTCAAGGGCCATATGATGCCTTCATGGCCCTCTTCCCTGCCACTCTTGATGGCTTTGCTAACAAATGCTTCAGTCAATTTAGTTATTTCCACTTCTTCTCGTTGGGTCAAATAAGGATGCTTTGTCTATAACATCCAACTAAGAAACTTTGTGGAATGGACACTCAATGAGGTGGATAACTCACCACCAAGGAAAGGTGAGCCATTCTCTAAGTTTCTCACTCAGGCCAAGGCATGGTGGTTTCCTCGAGCCCTTAGTGATTTTTTGGTAAGGAAATGGCTAAATTAAAAGTCGCCCATGCTCCTAGCACGAATTGGATGATATGTCTCCATCCAATGCTACTAGCTCGGTTAAATTCATTGCCATGACTAGTTGGATGGAGTAGGCTAGGATCCGTTTTGGTGACACGTCTTCTTCCACATCCTCGTCCTTAGGAAATGATCACCCAATAAACCAACTTCAAAAGGACTTAGATTCCCCCAAGCTCCAAAGGAGCACTTTTGAAATGGATATGGTGGTGCACCTCAATCATGAAATAGAAGAAATCCACAATAGAAAGGTAACAATGACTCTATGGTGAATTTCATGCGATCGTCACAAGCACACCCACATGGATTTCCATTTCAAGATCAAGTGTCAGTTTTATGAAAAGAAATGATATGAGGCCAAGGAATGCTAATACTTATAGGGGATCCTAGTGGCTCAACTTGTGCATCCCACTGCATATTGGGGACATCCTAGGAACCTTATGCAACAAACTTCATTATTGGTACATGAACCACGAGCACTAATAATTTTCTATCCTACTCCAAGACCTAATGCACAATCACTCAATGGTAGTGGGGCTAAGATGTATGATTATGTGTTTTTGGTGTGGTGAGTATGGTTGCTTCTAGAGTAAGTGATCCCTCCTCAAAACTGCACTCCTTGCAAGAATTGCTTGAAGAATCATGTCCAATACACCAAGGCTTGTCAAAAGGGTGTACCTATATGAGTAAGTAAAAACTTGTTTCAGATTTTAGTAGAGCTATATGGTGACTCAAAAAGCTTACATATTCCCTCTCCATCTTTGCACATAGTATAGTTGGAGGAATTTTAGAGAGTACATACCAAGTTTCAAAGGATTAAGACTTTGGAAAAAGATCCTCAAATAAAGGACCTAAACCTTGTCTACAAAAGGAGCACCAAAGAGAAGGAGAATACAAATATCTAGGAAGCTACTATAGATATATAAGACAAAAAAGGCATTGATAGTGCATCCCTTTTTGCCCAAGAGGAGCTCCAATGTTTTACAACAAACCACTAGTTCCGTTCCCACCTCGATGCTCTCTACTAAAAGATTTGGTGCTGAGGATTACATTTTAGGTATATGAGTGTTTATAACATTAAGTGCTTATACTCATGATTTAGAAGAGATCTATAAAAGTTATGGATGACTTCTACACCAAGCCTAGATAAATGGCAACCAAGGCACTTGTCTCATCACACAGGAAGCCCCATTCATTAATTATCAGAGTACCTAATTGATTGTGACTATATTGGGACACCAAGTTTCTGATTTCATAAATCATGGATGGTTGGGAATCGACCTCATGCCTAAGCACACCATGCTGAAGTTGGGCTTGCAACCTTCAAAAGTAGTCCATTTCACATAATTATCATAAACCGAAGTAAGGTGACCCCATTGGGTGTGACAGAGAAAGTGGACTTAGAAGTGAAAAGGTCTACATTCATGTTGGACGTTGTGGCCATTTCATTGACTCACATACATGGAAGGTTCCCCTTGCTCATCAAAGGTCCTTGGCTCCAATATGCCAAGCTTATTCATGACCAATGAAGAGAATCAATACGGGTGCAAGAGGACAAGGCAATGAAGCAATTACACATGAAAAGCGAACTACACCATACCTTTTCTAGAGCATTATACATGAACATTGTGAAATGAGAAGATGGAGGTGACTCCTCATGGTTATTCACACATGGACCATAATGTAGATTTATTACATTCGATGGGAATAGAATCCCTTCCCTCCTAGACCATCTCTTTTTCCAATGAGGTAGAAGACATCAAGGTAGGTTTAGGTGAGCCAATCATGGATTACAAGAGGGGCAAGAAATCTCCACTAGGTAAGGAAAACCATGAAGGAAGAAATAATGGATGGGTCCAATTAATGTGTTGCCCAAGTGTCAAGCATTGGCACTTGGTTAAACACATCTTTCGCTATTTAAGTAGTACACAACTACTTGGATTGTTTTATCTCAAGGGGGGATCACTACTACCAGATTTACATGCTTTTTCTGACTCTGATTGGGCTGGTGGCTATGACACTCATGTGTCCATTATTGCTTTTTGCTTCATGCGTGGTATGTCATGGATGTCTTGGTTGAGCAATAAGAAGCCTACTGTGGCCACTTCTAGTTGTGAGGTTAAGTATAGGGTAACTTTCACAACGACTGTTGAGTGTGTACAACTCAAACACCTTTTGGCTAATTTGGGTGTTGGTCGGTCTTCCACCACCACCTTCTTCATTGACAGTTAGAGTGCATTGGCAATTGCGAGGAACTTTGTGTTCCATGCTCGCACAAAGCACATTGAGGTGCATTATCATTATGTCAAGGAGAGGTTTGTCTACTAAAGATATCAATTTGGCATATCTGCCTACACACGATAACATTGCAGATCTTTTCACAAAGGCTCTTGCTCAAGAGAATTTTGAAGCTTTTTGTAAAGCTTTGGGCTTACTTCCTTTTGTGGATTGATCTCTTTCCACGTAGCTTGGTACTTCCTGATACATGAGTGCCAACTCCTTGTTCACTACATCACTCCTAGGGGGATTTGTTGAAATATTTTTGTAGTGATGTGTGTGAACACACTTATGACAACCAATACACTTTTTTCCCTCTTTAGGAGGCTTTTTTCCTTGGGCTTGTATATACATCTATAACCCTAACATGTCACTTATCTATATACATTCACTTAGTAATACATTCAATATTTTGTATTGTGATCCAAGCTTCTTCTTCATCCTTGCACTATTCGCGTGCTTTTGTGGACCTCAAACTCAAACACCACGCTTGCAAAAATAATTATTGAAGGTGATGCAAATGGCATTGAAGGTGATGATCTTTAATTTCTTCATCATGTTGCAGTTTGTGCTACACCTACTATAAAGCAACCTTGTTGGGATGGCAAAGATGCTAAAGCACATGCATTGACAGATTTGTTTGCCAAAATGTTCCATTATCCCTCACATTTGCTCTTGTAATACATCAAAGGATGTTTGGGATACATTAACAGATCTATACTAGGCAAGCAATGAGGCTTGTGCTGATTACCTTTAACAATAGTTGGATAGTGAGCATATGAATGAAGGAGATTCTATGGAGATCTTTTTGAAAAAGATCAAAGCTTTAAAGGAGCAGTTGATTTCTATTGATGAAATCTTGTCAGATAGTTCACTCGTGTATACTGTTCTTAATGAACTTCTAGATTCATATCATATTTTTGCTTCTATTCTTTCATTGATGATGAAAGTAAATCCAAATGCCTTAACATTTGAGGAGTTAGTATCTATTTTGCTGCAAGAATATCATTCCAAGCAAAACATGTCAATTATGTGTGTTGTAGTTCAAGCTTTCTTAGCTAGTCAAACGGGTAGAGGTAAATGGAGCTCACCTACTAGTAGGCATAAATTTTCTAATGCTACATAGTCAAAGGAAGAAAAAGATGATAGAAAACAAAAGAAATAAAAATAATTTTGTAAGTACTAAAAGGAAAATGGTCATGTCATAAAGATTTATTGTAAACTAGTTTCAAAGGGGACAAAGAAAAGAGGCTGGAATGGTTGTTGTAGAGGCCTCTACACCTAAAACAAAGTATACTAATCTTGTTCAAAATGAAGAATAGGAATTTACTACTATTTGCAGGTATGAACACTCTTCACATGAGTAGTGTATGTATGTAGTAGACTCAGATGTTTGATAATTTGATAGTGGTGCAACCAAATATATTACCTCATAATGTAGTTTCTTCGCTTCACTTGAGCCTACCTCTACAATAAATATTGTCACATGTGCTAACAACTCCTCTGATCTTGTAATGGGAGTTGGAAAGATCATTCTAAATAATGCTAATGGTAGTTCCCTCAAATTGTTAGTTGCTTTATATGTGCTAGGGATCAAGAAAAATTGATTTTCAATTTTAGCATTAGCCAAGATTGGCATGTTTATCAAATTTGTTGATGATACATGTACAGTTCATGTCTATCGAATGGTGACGTTAGTATTGCTTCTGACATTTTATGTCATGGCCCTATAAGCTCATAGACTATGCAAAATCTATGAATGATTTAGCATGTGGAGTTCTAGATTCTCTGGCTATCTCAAATGCAAAGCTTTTTCATGCATGCTTTGGTCATATGAATTTTTCTAGTTTGCTTCACCTACAGAAATATGAAAATGTATGCTCTCTACGCAAAATTGAGGGACCTTGTAAGCACGTCTATGAAGGTTGTATTTTGGGCAAAATGCAGTGCTCCTCCTTCCCAAAGGATGGTTTAGTTTGAGCTACTCATAAATTGAAGCTTGTTCATAGAGATCTCTATGGTCCTATGTAGAGACCTTCATTTGCGAATTACTTGGACTTTGTGACTTTTATTGATGATTTCTCTAGGCATGCATGGGTCTATCCATTGAAAGAAAAGTCCAAAGTGTTTATGTGCTTTAAAAAATTCCTTCTTATGACTAAAAATCTATCAACATGCAAATTAGGCACCCTCCATTGTGATACCTTCTGATTTTAATGCATTTTTGGCTGAGCATGGGATAGAACATCAACATAAAATTCTGCATATACCTCAAGAAAATGGATTTTTTGAAAGAAAGAATATGCGTCTCTTGGAAATGGCAAGGTGTATGGTGAAAAGTTAGGTTTTACTACATAGCTTTTGGCTTGAGGTTGTTATGTGTGCAACATATGTACTTAACATGTGTCCCACAAAAGCACTACAATTGATCACCTTATATTAGGCTTGTCATGGTTGCAAGCCATCTATTTCTCACGTCTTTGGTTGTCTAGCATGTGCATAAGTGCCTGTGAAAAAACAAAGAAAATTGGATGATATTGCAATGAAATCCATTTTTGTTGGGTACAAGTCTGAGAGCAAAGGCTAACGAGACAACACTTAGATCTAATGATTTGTATGACACCTAGTTGCCTCTTTGTACAAGTGTAGAATAAAGTGGTGGTCAAAATGAAGCAATTTCTCAGCCTTTATATGTTTCAAAAAATGATGTAGATCATTATATTTTTTATGCAAATTTACATGATGCACTTGTTGATGAGAGGGTTTACATAAAAAAGGCAAAAACTATGCCTAACTAGTTGGTAAAAACCTTGAGAGATAGCAAATTAGATGCACCTTTGACATATCATAATTTTTTAGGATCTCATAGTGCTTCCTTTGCATTAAATTGTTATTCAATGGTTGTCTCTTGTCTTTGTGATGAGAATGAGCCTGTTTCTTTTGATGAAGCACAAAAACTTGGATGGCTACTATGCAATCAGAAGATGTTGCTATTATGAAGAATGGTCTTTGGTCTTTATGTGATGTGAATATAGATCCATAGGTATAAGCCTAGACTTGCTATTTACTATATTTATTACTGATCTTTTGCACTAACATGTCTTCATTATGTAGAATAGATGTTTGATTGTAGGTATTTTGAAGAGGAGAAATGAGTGTTGGTGACAATAAGCTTTGATCAATTGTGGTTGGATTTCAATAGCAAAAGAGATCTTTGAGAGGCTTCCGATGAGAGATATTGTCTCAGAGGAAGTTTTGCTTATAGGATATGCCAAACATGAATCTTGTGCGGAAACACTCAAATTCTTTAGCCAAATGAAACATGGGGTTTTTTTGGATAATGTTATAATTTTTTGTTGCTTGAAAGCATTTGGTGTTATTGGTGATATCAATGAAGGTTGTGAATCACATGTAGAAATTGAGAGTAAAGGTTTATTGGAAAGAGATACTACCATTGGCAAATCTTTAGTAGATATGTATATAAAATGGGGGCTCTTTTCAAAGGTGGAAGAGGTGTTTGATAAGTTACCAGTTAGAACTAGTGTCTCCTGGAATGTGCTGATCATAAGCTACAGTGAATGTGGAAGAAGGGAAGCACTAGATTGTTTGGTATTGATGCACTTGTGCCAAGGAAAAAGCTTTGACTGCTAGACAAAAAGTGCATACGAAGGTAGTAATTTGGGGATTCATGGAAGGAGATCTTTTGCTTTCCAGTGCCTCGGTTGATATGGATGCAAAATGTGGTGAATTAAAGATGGTCCATTGATTTTTTTACTATGGTTGAGGATTGTGATGAAGTCCTATGGAGTGCCCTTATCACAAGGTACGTGGATCATGGCTACTATGAAGAGGCACTTACTTGCTTCAGAAAGATGCAAACAGAAGGTGTTTTGCCTAATTCCATCATACTTCTTTCTTGCTTAAAAACATGTGTAAGAGGGATGGATCTAGAGACTGGGTCATCTGTCAAAATAGAAGAGGTTTTCAAGAGGATTCCTTCTCGTGATTCAGTTCCATGGACCACCCTCATGGTTGGTTATGTTGAGCAAGGTCGTAATGAAAAAAAAAACATTGATTGTATTTGATAAAATGGAAGCCTTGAGTGTTCGGTGGACTACAATAACCTTCATCTTCTATAAAAAGTGGGGGGAGGGGTGGACAGTGGTCACCCACCCTCTGCAAGCGTAGTACCACGAAGGGGCAAGTGCCCCTTGAATAGACACATGAGTTGGAGGGTTGGGCTCGAGCCCTAAACTGCGAGACAGGGAGCGATGAGGAGGGGAGAAGTTTGCAAAAGGGGGGGATTGAGTGATATACTAGAGTTGTTGAAGACAGGGACAAGGGGGCTACTTATTCTTCTAGGGGGGGTTTTTTGTCCACCGAAGGAGGAGGCTGGGGTTTCTTTTCTATTCATCTATTGGGAAACTTCTGTTTTTTGGGCTATCACAGTGAAAGGGGGTGAAGAGGATCCTAGTACAGAGGGGTTGGGGAGAGAGAAGTTAGAGAGTTTGGGGGAGTTTGAAAAGAAGGGGGGGGGGTTCGCATCTTTGGGTGCTAAAGGAAGGGTGGTCGATTTTTTTTTCTGCTAGTATCCCTTGATCAAAGACAAGGTAGATCAATAGTACTGTCAAGGAGGGTATTTCCCTTGGATGCGCTCTTTGGGGAGCTTATCAGAGGGTTCAGGGGTCTTTTGTGAAGTTTTTTGGCAGGAAGAGCGCTAGAAGGTGATGGGGATGGAGATCTGCAAACTAGGCATGGGCCAAAGAATGTCGTCTGGAACCATTTCCAAGAGCATAATTTCTATCGCAAGAGAAGGCAGGTTTTTCTTTATTGAATCGACCATGAAGACATAGAAAAAGAAGGGAATGGTGGTTATCCAAGTGACACAGTATGGAGGAGGAATGCATGACTAATAGCTGGCCAAAGCACGTTTAAATTTGTTGAAGGACGATGATGACAATTGAATGGTTACCTCTAGAAGATAACAACAATGGGAGAGTTTTTTTGGGTTCTTGTTTTCATATGCAAGTGTGCAGCCAGGGAAGGTGTTTGTGAAAGTCTGATTCCTCTTTGTCCTGTGCCACTGTAACAAGAAAGGAATGTAGGACCATGCTCAGAGGCAAAAGTTATGTGTTGCTGGAGTATGGGGAACAATGTTTGGGTTAGTCTATGTTGACTCTATGTGTGTGATTAGAACACTAGTAACCAAAAGTAGCATAGCATGTCAAAGAAGATAGGACCAAATCCCACCTATGGTACCTACTGCACCAGTGCTTGCTACAACAACAACATTGGGAATAGTTGTCAATCAAATTTAGAGGAGGATGCACAAACTTGATGAGCAGATTGCTAAACTTCCCCAAGGAAAAAATGGATGCATTAAACTAAAGTTATGTTGTCTTAATATTTGGTCTTGAAATAAGAGTGATTATGTTATGTTTTTTTTATTTTGAAGCACGTTAAAAACTGAGCTCTTTTGTTGGTATTACAAAATTCTCCTCTTGAAAAATAAAGCTATTATTGTTTATGGTTTGGTGATCACTACCACACTTGTAAATGTTAGAAGGAGGATGAGATTTGGGATTAAATAATGTGGCAGGTGTGTGAGAGCGATTGTTAGTAGTTATTTGTGTGCGTGAATGTAAAAGGTGTTCGAGATTGTGCAAGTGCTGCTTTGTAGGTGCAGATGAAGGGAATTGTTAAAGTAAAAACAGAAGTAAGAGCATCACTACAAGAAATAGGGGGGCATAGCGACGTCGCGAAACCGGAAAAAAAACGGGGACCGTCGCTTATGCGACGCTAACGTCGCGTAAGCGACGGTCCTGTTTTCGAAATTTTGATTTTTAGGCGGGGTACGTCGCAGACTAAAGCTTGCGTTGCTTATGCGACGCTAATCTTTGCACCGCAAATAGAGTCGCTTGCTAGCGACGGTATGGGCAACGTGGGCAAACTGGAGAGCGTCGCATATGCGTCGTCCTTTCGAGAGCATCGCATAAGCGACGCTCAAGAATGTTCAAAAAAATTTTTGATTTCTCTCGGCACATTTATGCCGAGATCTGGATGAAAGCAAGAGAACGAGAGAGAGAGAGCGCGCGAGAGAGAAAGAGACCAGGTATGCACACACACACTTACACACACATACATATGCATACACACACACATATACACACATAGACACACACACACACATACACATATACACACACATACACACACAAATACACACACATATACACACACACATAATGCTGAATACACACACATATACATACATACACTCACACATATACATGCACACACACATATATACATACACACACATATGCATACATAATGCACATGCAAACATACACATACATAATGCATACACATGCACACACATATACACATACACATACACATACACACACATACACACATATACACATGCATACACACACATACACACACACATACACACATACACACACATACACACATACACACACATATATGCATACACACACATAGAAAGACATGCACACACATACACATACATGCATACATATGCATATGCATATGCATACATACATACATACTTACATGCATACACACATATGCATACACAACGCACATGCATACATACACATACATAATGCATATGCATACATAATGCACATGCATACATACACATACATAATGCATACACACACATATGCATACATAAAGCATACACACACATATGCATACATACATGCATACACATACACACAGACACATACACACACATACATATGCATACACACATACACACACACATACACATATACACACACACACATACACACACAAATACACACTCGTATACACACATACACACACAATGTTGCATACACACACATATACATACATACACACACACATATACATGCAGACACACATATGCATACACAATGCACATGCAGACATACACATACATCATGCATACACATGCACACACATATACACATACACATACACACATACACACATACACACATATACACAATACACACACATACACACACATACACACACATACACACACATACACACACATACACACACATACACACACATACACACACATACACACACATACACACATACACGCATACACACATACACACATACACACACATACACACATACACACACACATACACACACATACACACATACACACACATATATGCATACACACACATACATACACATACACACATACACACACATATATGCATACACACACACATAGAGAGACATGCACACACATACACATACATGCATACATATGCATATGCATATGCATACATACATACATACATACATACTTACATGCATACACACACATATGCATACATAATGCACATGCATACATACACATACATAATGCATATGCATACATAATGCACATGCATAAATACACATACATAATGCATATGCATACATAATGCACATGCATACATACACATACATAATGCATACACACACATATGCATACATAAAGCATACACACATATACACACACATATGCATACATACATGCATACACACACACACATAGACACATACACACCCATAGACACATACACATACATAAACAGATCCACACTCATAGACACACACACATACACATAGGCGTGCACACACATACACAAACATATACACACACATACACATATAGACACATGCAACCTTAATGATGCATTCACACACATACAGATGCATACACACATACAAATGCATACACGCATACACACATAATGATGCATTCACACACATACACATGCATTCACACACGGATGCAGGTCTTAAATATGACCTTTCTCCCTGGTATAGAGTACACATATTTAGGCAGTGTAGTTGTGCATGACAACGAGATAATGCAGTGTCCTGTTTGCAATAAATGGTTAACAGATTGCCATACGTGTGCGTCTATGTGTCTATGTGTAAACCCACAACCTATCTACTGATACTCAACGAGTTTCTCATGAAAAGAGATCTAAGCTTATCTATGTGTATGTGTGTGTATGTGTGTGTCTATGTGTAAACCCACAACCTATCTACTGACACTCAACGAGTTTCTCATGAAAAGAGATATAAACTTATCTGTCTGCACATGATTTAACTCAAATAGAATTTTCTCCTGTGAATAATTCACATAATTCACTACTAATGCTCCCTTGTGTATGCTTCTCCTTTGTTGATGGACCCATGTTGTAAACCCACAACCTATCTATTGACACTCAACAAGTTTCTCATGAAAAGAGATATAAGCTTATCTGCCTGCACATGAATTAACTCAAATAGGTTTTTCTCCTGTGAATAATTCACATAATTCGCTGCTAATGCTCCCTTGTATATGCTTCTCCTTTGTTGATGGGCCCACGTTGTAAATCCACAACCTGTCTACTAACACTCAACGAGTTTCTCATGAAAAGAGATATAAGCTTATCAGTCCGCACATGAATTAACTCAAATAGGTTTTTCTCCTGTGAATAATTCACATAATTCGCTGCTAATGCTCCCTTGTATATGCTTCTCCTTTGTTGATGGGCCCACGTTGTAAACCCACTGTGAATAATTCACATAATTCGCTGCTAATGCTCCCTTGTATATTCTTCTCCTTTTTTGATGGACCCACGTTGTAAACCCACAACCTGTCTAATGACACTCAACGAGTTTCTCATGAAAAGAGATATAAGCTTATCTGTCCGCACATGAATTAACTAATCAAATAGGTTTTTCTCCTGTGAATAATTCACATAATTCGCTGCTAATGCTCCCTTGTATATTCTTCTCCTTTGTTGATGGACCCAGGTTGTAAACCCACAACCTGTCTACTGACACTCAACGAGTTTCTCATGAAAAGAGATATAAGCTTATGTGTTTGCACATGAATTAACTCAAATAGGTTTTTCTCCTATGAATAATTCACATAATTCGCTGCTAATGCTCCCTTGTATATTCTTCTCCTTTGTTGATGGACCCACGTTGTAAACCCACAACTTGTCTACTGACACTCAACGAGTTTCTCATGAAAAGAGATATAAGCTTATCTATCTGCACATGAATTAACTCAAATAGGTTTTTCTCCTGTGAATAATTCACATAATTCGCTGCTAATGCTCCCTTGTATATTCTTCTCCTTTGTTGATGGACCCACGTTGTAAACCCACAACCTGCCTACTGACACTCAACGAGTTTCTCATGAAAAGAGATATAAGCTTATCTGTCTGCACATGAATTAACTCAAATAGGTTTTTCTCCTGTGAATAATTCACATAATTCGCTGCTAATGATCCCTTGTATATGCTTCTCCTTTGTTGATGGGCCCACGTTGTAAACCCACAACCTGTCTACTGACACTCAACGAGTTTCTCATGAAAAGAGATATAAGCTTATCTGTCCGCACATGAATTAACTCAAATAGGTTTTTCTCCTGTGAATAATTCACATAATTCGCTGCTAATGCTCCCTTGTATATTCTTCTCCTTTGTTGATGGACCCACGTTGTAAACCCACAACCTGTCTACTGACACTCAACGAGTTTCTCATGAAAAGAGATATAAGCTTATCTGTCGCACATGAATCAACGATATGAAAGATATTGACACCAGCATTCACGAGTTCATTGTCAAGGATCTAGTTGACAATGATGTGGATAGCAATCTGTGGAGCATGCACAAGAGCAAGGCTAAGTGGTTCAGGAGTTGGGTGTTCTGTCGGGTATGATCGCCATTGGGAGGTGGTTTTCTGATATGTACAGATGGAAGAACCCTATCACCACAATTCTCATCCATTTCCTCTTCGCTGCTAATGCCCCCTTGTATATGCTTTCTGTCAGTGGTGCACACTGACATCTCACCTGTATGCATGCCTACATGTAAACAAAACCTCATTACACCTCAAACAATGATCTAATGTAATATCAGAGATTATTAAATCTAAGCAAAGAACCTGAGCTGAAAAACGTGTCTTCTGCTTCCCATCAGTCCAGGCATATGGATTGATGTTCATCTCTCCATAGCTATCTACCTCAGAAATACCATGCAACTTTTATCAATGTAATTAAACAAAAATAGTGGCATCCTTGGTTGGACATTCTTTACATAGATGATATGAGAAGCTTGAAGGCCTGGACATGCAGAAAAGCTGATGATCAAGCTATTGTTCATGCATATGGTTTAAAGGGAGAGACGTATATCTGTGATAGAAAGTAAGAGGATAGATAAAGTATACCAAACAGAAGTTGTGTGACGCATTCATTGTAAGTCGCATGGTCACAGCCAAAAATCACAGCAGCAAGCTCCTCCGCCGGAAGGTTCAAGAACGGGAGCGGTGATGAAGGAGAATGGCTAGCCCAAGAGGAAGGAGAATGAAGGCCTTTGTATGTTTCGGTCTTGTGTTCAGCTCCCATGACAGAAGCACTTTGTTGGCGATGAGACTTGTAAGAGTAATTTTAGAGTTTATTGGAAAACGTTAATTACAAATTTATGTAATGAGATCATATGCTACGTGTGTATTAATTACAATAATACTTTCATAATAATATTTTTTATGAATGAAGGCATTCTGTGGATAGAATATTGACACCAATGGGTGAAGATATGAAAGATATTGACACCAGCATTCACGAGTTCACTGTCAAGGATCTAGTTGACAATGATGTGGATAGCAATCTGTGGAGCATGCACAAGAGCAAGGCTAAGTGGTTCAGGATCTTGGGTGTTCTGTCGGGTATGATCGCCGTTGGGAGGTGGTTTTCTGATATTTGCAAATGGAAGAACCCTATCACCATAGTTCTCGTCCATTTCCTCTTCGTTGCTAATGCTCCCTTGTATATGCTTTCTGTCAATGGTGCACACTGACATCTCACCCGTATGCGTGCCTACATGTAAACAAAACCTCAATACACCTCAAACAGTGATCTAATGTAATATCAAAGATTATTAAATCTAAGCAAAGAACCTGAGCTGAAAAACGTGTCTTCTGCTTCCCATCAGTCCAGGCATATGGATTGATGTTCATCTCTCCATAGCTATCTGCCTCAGAAATACCATGCAACTTTTTATCAATGTAATTAAACAAAAATAGTGGCATCCCTGGTCGGACATTCTTTACATAGATGATATGAGAAGCTCGAAGGCCTGGACATGTAGAAAAGTTGATGATCAAGCTATTGTTCATGCATATGGTTTAAAGGGAGAGACGTATATCTATGATAGAAAGTAAGAGGATAGATAAAGTATACCAAACAGAAGTTGTGTGACACATTTATTGTCAGTCGTATGGTCAAATCAGCAGCAAGCTGCTCCACCGGAAGGTTCAAGAACAGGAGCGGTGATGAAGGATAATGGCTAGCCCAAGAGGAAGGAGAATGACAGAAGCTTACGTCCAGCTCCCATGAAAGAAGCACTTTGCTGGCGATGAGACTTGTAAGAGTAATTTTAGAGTTTGTTGGAAAACGTAATTACAAATTTATGTAATGAGATCATATGCTATGTGTGTATTAATTACAATAATACTTTCATAATAATAATGAAAGATATTGACACCAGCATTCACGAGTTCACTGTCAAGGATGTAGTTGACAATGATGTGGATAGCAATCTGTGGAGCATGCGCAAGAGCAAGGCTAAGTGGTTCAGGATCTTGGGTGTTCTGTCGGGTATGATCGCCGTTTGGAGGTGGTTTTCTAATATTTGCAGATGGAAGAACCCTATCACCACAGTTCTTGAATATCAAACATCATATTCATACTAGCTAATGACACCCAATATGTTGTTTTTTTTTAATTTCAATATTTTTAAAAATTCTCTTTGGAGTTCTCCAAATATCATGTCACTTATATCCATGTAAGCAACTACTCATGAACTATGAACCACTAGTAAATTGTGGATGATTGAAATCTTAACCAATAATATCGCAATAAATATACCGATGCAAAGCTGCATGTATGTAGTGTTATTTTCTCCTTTCTTTCGTTCATGTTGTATTCTTAAGATGTAGATATATAGATGTTGGCAAACTTGAACTTCTATAACATTTCAAGAACAAGAGTCAACAATTAGGAGAACAAGAGAGAGATTCAACAAAACGAGAGAGAGAGACAGAGAGAGAGAGAGAATTCAAAGCGAAAAAGATGTAGAAACAGAGAAACAGAGACCTGCATATACTTGCTTTAGCTCGTAAGCGTAGCGCAACTGCGAACGTTGGAGAGCTCTTCGATCAGATGCGTGAAAATGTCGATCGAAGAGCCTCCAACATTTTAATTTTTTCCCGTCAACAGACCGTCGTGTAAGCGATGCTAGATGCGTCGCATAAACGACGTGCAGACAGCGTCGCTTATGCGACGTAGAAAGCGTCGCTTAAGCGACGCTTTTGGAACTCACGTATAAGCGACGCTTGTGGAACCCACGTATAAGCGACGCTACAGGCGAGCGTCGCAGGTCCCGTCGCAGTACAAGTCACAAAACGCGTCGTTCACTTTGTCGTTTAATTGACGGTCCGCGCGTGACGCTCATTACGACGCATGTTGCAGGCGTATAGCGACGAATTTGTGTCGCCTTAACCGTCGCTATACGCCCGTATTCCTTGTAGTGCATGTGTGTATATGTAAAAGAGTGTCGAAGTAAGAGAGTGAGTGGGTGAATGTGTGTGTGAGAGTAAATGAGAGGGGAAGTGAGAGAAAGAAAGTGAAGGAGAGGATGAGAGTCAGAGATGTATAGAGAGAAAGAGAGAGAAAGTAAGTGTGAGTGCGTGTGTAAGTGAGAGAGAAATAATGTGTACGAATGAGGAAAGAAAGAAAGAGAGTGAGAGAGAAAGGGAGTGGGTGGAAGTGTGAAGGAAAGAGTGAAGAAGAGTGGGGTTGTGTATGAGAGTAAATGTGTGAGAGTGTGTGAGGGTATGGTTGAACATATGTGTGTGTAGATATGTGCATGAGAGAAAGTAAACTTGGAAGAGTGAGAGTGCATGAGTACAAGTGTGTATGAGAGAGGGAGAAGGTGTGTGAAATAGAGGAAGGAAGGGAGCGTAAGCCAAGGGCTATGAGATAGGGGGGTAAGAGCGCAAAATTATCAATTAGAGATAAAATTGTGGACTCCAAGCAATACAAGTTGATTGATTCCAAGGAGATTTGGCAAAATATAGGCATCTATCTACATTTTTACATTGGGCTTAGGACTTTACACTTGCTGCAAAAGGTTATGCTCAGGAGGGAGGCACTAATATTGATGATATCTTTGCTCCCACATGCGGAATAGCCACCATTCATAGCATTTGTGCACCTGCAACTCATGATTGTTGGAATACACATCAATTGGAAATTAAAACTACATTTTTAAATGGTGATTTACATGAAGAAGTGTATGTATTTCAGCCCAATGATTTTGTGCAGAATGGAGATGAAAACAAAGCGTGCAAGTTGAAAAAGGAATTATATGGTTTGAGGCAAGCACCACATGCTTGGTATGAGAATATACATGGCTACTTG
>CM035409.1:22749656-22784656 GCA_020310875.1 Ceratopteris richardii | reverse complement strand
TTGTATCAACTGACACGATGAGAGAAGAAGTGGAAGAGAGTGATAGAATGTGAGAAGGAGTTCATCTTTGTATGAATGAGTATAGTCGGGCTTCTCTGAGTGAGAAAGCATCTGTAAAGTTTTTGAGTTTTTCATAGCTATGAGAAGAACTAAGTAAATTTTTGTGTATGAGACTCTCTCCATCATCTCCATGTTTGTCTATTGTGTGATGAGTTCAAAAGTTCAAGTTTTCCAAGCAACTCGATGCCTGACATTGAGTTTGTGCTGATAAGTCATTGTTTTCATTCTCTGAGTGTTACCTGTTGTTGAATCTTCTTGAAAACATGAGGTTTGTGGAGCAACTCGATGCTTGGCATCGAGTTTCAGCATAAAGTTGATGCCTGGCATCGACTTCCCACATAAAAGTGGTCTTGCTCATATCTTGTGTTCATAGGGTAATTCTGGTGCTGAAAAAGTGGCTAAAAAAGCTCAAAGTTGATGCATGGCATCGATTTTTGGTTGCAAGTCGATGCTAGGCATCGAATTTTCATTTTTAGACACTCAGAATTACTAAAAGAGGCAAAATTTCTAGTTTTGGAAAGTCATACAGGGTCACCTTGTGAAGGGCATAACTTGAGTTCTAGAGATTCGTTTCTTGCAAATAATAGCATTTTGGAAAGCTCTACTCTTCTACTTTCATCCACCAAAAGGTCTTAGAGAAATAATATTTGTGCTAAGAGAAATTAGCAAAATACTGAAGGTATGTCATTTCAATGATTGGCAATTTCTGAAGAAGTAAAGTTCTTGGTTTTGGCTATCATTTCTCAAAGTTTTGAGTGGCAATGAGTTAATGGTGACCATAGAGGTTGTCTAGTGTCACATTAATTCATTTCTTGTGACATTTCATACATCAAAAAGTGGTATCAGAGAAGAAAAGGTCCTAAAGAGCAGAAGGCGGCAAAGGTACAAGAAGTTTTGAAAAGTTTTTCATTAAAGGTTGAAAGGTGAAGCATTTGAAGACACAAGGCATCAAAAGGTTACTTCAAAAGTATCCTCATACACAAAGAACTCCAAAAGGTATTATTCTTTATCCTTTAAGCTCACAGGTTGTAGCAGAAGGAAAGGAGTAGGGCAGATCATATCTCCATTGACAAACTGGACATAGATAATTACCCCGCATGGGTAATGAGAATGGAAGCCTTACTTATGAGTAAGGATCTCATGGTATATGTAACAGGTGAAGAAGAGAAGCCAGTATTTGAAGATGAAAGCCGGCCAAAGAAAGAGGAACTTGATGCTTTAAAGCATTGGCAGAAGAAGGATGCAAGTGCAAAAGCTTACATCTACAATACAATCTCAGATCATTTGCTACCACACATCAGAGGATTGGAATCATCTAAAGATATATGGAATGCATTGGAGTATCATTTCCAAAGTACCACTAAAGCGAGGAAAGCAAGTCTATGGTCAGAGTTTACAACATTCAAGAAGAAGCCAAGTCAAAGTATTAGTGATTATGTCACTAAGATGAAGGATCTTGCACATAGTCTTGGATCCATAGATGAAGATATTGAGGATCACAGGTTGATTGCTCAATTACTTATAGGATTGAGAGGAGATGAAAGATGGAAACCTTTTGTCTTATCAATAGAACTTTCATTAAATCATTATGTTCCAGATTTGAACCGGTTGCTTGGTTTGATGCTCACATTTGAGCAAGACTTCAAGGGAGATGGAGATAAAGGACAAAGTTCTGCAATGTACATGAAGAACAAGAAGAAAAGAGATAAAAGTAAAGCAAAGGATGAAGAAGAGTCAAGTTCTCAAGTTTATTTTGCAAGAGGTAGAGGCACATGCAGAGGAAGAGCAAGAGGTTTTGGAAGAGGAAGAGGTAATCAAAATAACAATAAGAAGGCTTGCTGGATCTTTGGATTGAGTAATCATTTGGCTCATGATTGTTGGCATAATCAACAAGGATCAAATCAAAATCAAAATAACAATAGCAGAGGTAGAGGTGGAAGATATCAAAGTAATTTTCAAAGAGGTAGACAAAGTCAAAGAGGAGGCTATGATAGAGGTGGAGGAAGAAGTTGGGGACAAAATCAATCCTACAACACCACCTATAACAATTATGCAAATGACACACAGAATGAAGGTCATACATCATTGATGATGAACTCAATCAGCACATCAGATAAAGAAGATCTAAAGGTATTTTACATTGACTCTGGATGTTCTAATCATTTGTCAGGAAACATAGAATTGATGTCAGAATTGGAAAAAGGCATTTCTAGTCATACAGTTCAAGACATAGTGTACATTCAATTGGAAAAGTGAAATGCAAGAGTGGAGCAGATTTGCTAACCAATGTTTTGTATGTTCCCACAATACCTAAAAACTTGATTAGTGTGGGACAGATAGTTGAAAAAGGTTTTCAAGTCAGGTTTACAAATAAAGGAGTATTTGTTGAAGATCCAAAGAATGGATATAATCAGATTGTCTCTGGTAAGAAAGAAGGTAGACTCTTTACTTTAAGAGTGCAAGGGAACATTGGTCAAGCTTTGCTCGCACATGGTGAAGGAGTGATTACAGAACTTGATCTCGGGCATAAGAGATTAGGTCATTTCAATGAAAGAGGAATTAAAGCTATGGTTGGTAATCAGTATGTACTAGGATTACCAAATGTGCAGAATCAACATATGGTTTATAAATGTGAAGCATGTCAGATGGGAAAAGCACACAGGTTACCATTTCAAAAGAAAGGATTCAAACATGATGGATTACTAGAGCTCATTCATATACAGATGTATGGGGACCAACAAAAGAGGGATCTATCAGTGGCTCAAGGTATTATGTTCTTTTCATTGATGATGCTACAAGATGGATAACATTATATGTTTTGAATGAAAGATCAGAAGTGTTTGGAGCTTTCAAGCATTTTCATGCATATGCAGAGAGAGTCATAGGTCAAAATCTTAAAAGACTGAGGTCTGATGGAGGGGGAGAATAATTCTCCCAAGAGTTCAATGATTATCTTTGGAATGCAGGTATTAAGAGAGAAATAACTTGCAGGTATACACCACAACAAAATGGTGCAGCAAAAAGAAGGAACAGGACTTTGGTTGAGTTTGCTAGAGCTATTATGAAGTAGAAGAATTGTCCAAATTATCTTTGGGCTGAGGCTATAAATACAGCTATATATGTTGTGAATAGATTACCATGTGCAACTCTAAATAGAATGACTCCATATGAAGCTTGGTGGGGTAAGAAACCAAAACTAGATCATTGTAGAGTGTTTGGATCAATTGCATATGCTTATGTGCCATCACAACTTAGACATAAACTTGAACCAAAGGTAGAAAAATATGTGTTTATTGGTTATGATGAAAAGTAGATGGGTTACAGGTTGTGGAATCCTCTAACCAAACAATTTCTTGTTTCTAGAGATGTTACATTTGATGAACAGAAAAGTTGGTATGCAGATCAAAGTCATATAGCTGAAGAATTTGAAGAAGAGGTAAGAAGATGTGAGAAAGGAAAATCAATTGTGCAGGTGAATAGAGATGAAGACTATATGCAAGCAAGTACATCTAGAAGTGGATTAGCAAGAAGAAATGAAGAAGCTCCTATATTTGATGAAGAAGTGTATCTAGACACTTATGAAGAATGTGAACCAAGAAGGTCAAGTAGGACAAGAAGACAACCAAAAAGGTATTCTTATGATACTTCTTACATAACTCAAAAGAACTATGCATATATGTTCAAAGATGTTGAAGAACCTCAGAACTATGATGAAGCAAAAGGTAAGAAGCAATGGGAAGAAGCAATGAAGGAAGAGTTCAATGCACTAGAGGAGAACAAGACATGGGAACTTGTTCCTAAACCAAATGGTAAGAAAGTAATTGGAAATAAATGGGTTTATAAAGTGAAGAAGCTTGCAGATGGAAGTATAGACATATACAAAGCTATACTGGTGGTGAAAGGTTATGCCCAAACCGATGGCATAGATTATGATGAGACATTTAGTCCTGTAGCTAAGATGTCAACTATAAGGACAATTATTGCTATTGCAATTTCAAAAGGATGGACTCTGAGTCAATTGGATATAAAGAATGCATTCTTGAATGGATACATATCAGATGAGGTATACATGGAACAACATCAAGGGTTTATAGATTCCAGGTATCCAAATTTTGTTTGCAGGTTGAGAAGAGCATTGTATGGATTGAAGCAAGCTCCAAGAGCATGGAACTATAGACTGGTGAAGTATCTTAATGATTCTTGGATATCAAAGTTCAAAAGCAGATCCAAGTCTACTCATCAAAAGAGCAGAGGAAGGTATAATCTACATTTGTATTTATGTAGATGACATTATAATCATAGGTACTTCAGATGAAGGAATCAAGGAGGTAAAGAGATTACTTGAAAAAGGATTCAAGATTAGTGATCTAGGAAAGTTGTCATACTTTCTTGGAATGGAAGTTACTTATACAGATCATGGTTCATATGTATCACAAGAAAGGTATCTTCTAAATCTATTGAAGAAGTTTGATATGGAAAGGTGCAGAGAAGCTTCAACTCCATTGGAAGTCAACCACAAGCTCAGTAAATATGATGGTGCAGAATATAAAGATATGAGAAAGTATCAATCTCTTGTGGGTAGTTTGATTTATGCTACACTAACAAGACCTGATCTTAGTTATGCAGTGGGAGTTTTGTCACAATTCATGCATTGTCCAAAGGACCCACATTGGATTGCAGGTCAAAGAGTTCCTAGATATATCAAAGGAACTATAAAGGAAGGATTGTATTATCCTTTTACATCAGATTTGAATTTGAGAGCATATAATGACTCAGTCTGGGCAGGTAATCAAGATGACAGAAGATCAACTCATGGTTACATGATATATATTGGTGATAAGCTTGTAAGTTGGTGTTCAAAGAAACAACATACATTAGCATTATCATCAATTGAAGCTGAGTACAAAGGACTTGTGGAAGCAGCTAAGGAGGTCCTATGGATGCAGACACTGTTCAAAAGCTTGGGCATTGATCAAGGTATACCTACAATTCACGGAGATAATATGAGTTCACTTTATCTTGTAGCAAATCGAGTATTTCATGCAAGAACAAAACATATAGAGATACATTATCATTTCCTGAGAGAAAAGGTAATGGAGAAAGAAATTGAAGTGGAGTACATTTCTACAAAAGATCAGATAGCAGACATAATGACAAAGAGCTTGGATGGTGTGAAGACCAGCAGATTCAAAAGCATGGTAGGAGTAAAAGAAAGAAGATGATATGAAGAAACAGAGAATGTCAATTAGTGATTGAGGGGGAGTTGTTGGAGAAACACTCACTAATTGGACATATATTTGAAGGTTAAAGCTTTAGAAGAAAACCACATGCCCATGTGAAGGGACAAATTCACAAGTGTATTATATTTGTAAAGTTAGTTCACTTTAGTTCTAGAAGTTTTTGAAAATCACGAGAATGAGAAAATCTATATAAGTTAGTTTGTATCAACTGACGCGATGAGAGAAGAAGTGGAAGAGAGTGATAAAATGTGAGAAGGAGTTCATCTTTGTATGACTGAGTATAGTCGGGCTTCTCTGAGTGAGAAAGCATCTATAAAGTTTCTGAGTTTTTCATAGCTATGAGAAGAACTAAGTAAAGTTTTGTGTATGAGACTCTCTCCATCATCTCCATGTTTATCTACTGTGTGATGAGTTCAAAAGTTTAAGTTTTCCAAGCAACTCGGGCATCGAGTTTGTGCTAATAAGTCATTGTTTTCATTCTCTGAGTGTTACATGTTGTTGAATCTTCTTGAAAACATGAGGTTTGTGGAGCAACTCGATGCCTGGCATCGAGTTTTAGCATAAAATCGATGCCTGACATCGACTTCCCACATAAAAGTGGTCTTGCTCATGTCTTGTGTTCATAGGGTAATTCTGGCGCTCAAAAAGTGGCTAAAAAAGCTTAAAGTCGATGCCTGGCATCGACTTTTGGTTGCAAGTCGATGTTAGGCATCGAATTTTCATTTTTAGACACTCAGAATTACTAAAAGAGGTAAGATTTTTAGTTTTGGAAAGTCATACAAGGTCACCTTGTGAAGGGCATAACTTGAGTTCTAGAGATTTGTTTCTTACAAATAATAGCTTCTTGGAAAGCTCTACTCTTCTACTTTCATCCACCAAAAGATCTTGGAGAAATAATATTTGTGCTAAGAGAAATTAGCAAAATACTGAAGCTATGTCATTTCAGTGATTAGAAATTTCGGAAGAAGTAAAGTTCTTGGTTTTGGCTATCATTTCTCAAAGTTTTGAGTGACAATGAGTTAATGGTGACCATAGAGGTTGTCTAGTGTCACATTAATTCATTTGTTGTGATGTTTCATACATCAACAAAATTGTCTATGAAGGACACCATAGATATTTGCCTGATGGACATGTTTTACGTGAAGGACAAATTGGTCGACAAGCACAATGTGAAATGAAAGCTAGCGATTGGAAACAACTATGGGATTCAAAAACTCCAATCGTTGGCATGAAACGATTGTCAAATTTTCATGAACTCCCTTATTGGAGTGAATTATTGATCAATCATTTGGTAGACCCGATGCATATTTTTAAGAATGTGGGAGAGATTCTCTGGAAGACTTTGATCCAAAAGAAAGAAAGCAAAGCATAAAGGGAGGACTTATAAGAATGAGGTCGTATGCGAGAGTTGTGGGCAATTACTAAGCCCAATGGAACAATATCATTACCAAGAACTCCTTGGGTGCTTCCCAGGATGGAAGAGCAACAAGTGAAGAAAACAATTTCAGAGTTTCGGATAGCTACTGGATGCATGAGGTGTCTAAAGACTTCTTTCACACGAAACAACAATCTTGGAGGGCTCAAGTCTCATGATTGGCACAAGTTTTTATAGTTTGTGCTCCTTGTAGTCTTAAAAGATTGTCTTTCGGAGGATGTACGAAGAATCATTTACAAAATTAGTTCCTTAGTACGGTGGATCTCTTGAACTTTTTGCAAAAAAGTAGAGCGAGTGCAAGAGATGATAATGCTCAAGAAGGCCAGCTAGATTATTGTGGAGTGATTCAAGATATCTTGAAACTATCCTTTAGGAAGTTTGATTACTTTGTTTTTGATGTGAAATGGTTCAAATTAGTCACCTCTAGAAAAACACAACAATGAAGGGGGATAAAAGCGGATGAAAGAGATACATTTGTACTTCTCGAACACTCTGAGCAAGTTGTTTTTATAACAGATTCGAAAGAACCAGAGTGGCTATTTGTTTTATAAGTCACCCCACATTGTAGACAAATTTGTGAGAACATAGATGTAGAAGAAAGTCCATCTATAGTGGACTCTGAGATTCATTCGATAGTCGAGGAGGAAGAGATCATTGTTCGAGAAGAAGAGGTCATTGAAGAAGACGAAATACAAGATGAAGCAATAGATGATGATCAGGAAGAAACTAGCATACCAAGTGATTTAGAAGTCATCAATATAGAGATAGATACTCTCTGTGCATCTCCAAGAGGATGCTAGAATAGAGGAGTTTTGAATCAAACACTTGTACGTACTAATTTTTGTTTATTTTTTTTGCTAGGTTCTTTTGTATACTACCATTATCATATGCTAATTATTTGAGTTCTTTTGTTATAGAGCACGATGGGAGACAATCCTCCAGTCACTCCACATTCCATGAGAGAGGAGCAGTTCTTAGAGTTCATCTCTCAAGTATCTCCTGTGCATATGGCCGGTGCATCATAGTATTGGATTGCTCGTGGTAGCACTCCCCTCGGCCTCACTCCTTCCAGTCTCACTTCTATCGGCCTCACTCCAACCGATGTCACTCCTGCCGATGTCACTCTTGCCGGCGTCACTCGTGCAGGTGGTGCTACTCCCGCTGGAGGTATGTTTACTAGCTTTATGAATCCACCATGAACAACTTTTCAGCCATCCCCTATTGTTTCTAGTAGTAGACATGTGTGTTCGACACCTTAGCGCAATACAGGTGCTGGCCTGTCTCGTAGGTCGAGGTCACGCTCTAGAGCAAGGGGTTCTAAGAGTGGATTTACACGTAGGTCTAGAGGAGGCGGCTGTTGTGGAGGCAGTGCAACGGACATTGTTTCGCCCACTTCTACTCCTAAAATGAGTACCTCAGATGTAGGTACACCACATGGTACACCATGTGGAACACCACATACACCTTGGGGTGCTCATGAACATAATGAATCCAAGGTGTATAGTATCCGAGATGGAGCTCCGGTGATGGATTCGGCCAAAAAAGCAACGCGTGCACGTATACAACAACTTTGATCCATATAGTTTGGATACTCTATCATGTTGAAATGGAGGGAACAAGATAAATATCGGAAGAATTATATCACATAGACGATTTATCAGGAGTTCCGACCAGCACACGGGCAGCCTCTTGTCAGTTTAGAGTGGATTCTGCACACCGCACGTGAATTTATATCCCATCGACGATCCGAGCCTTGTGATGCTTTCAGAGTAGGCTTACCAAAGCCATTATGGTTAGATGCTGAGGAGTGGGATATGATTCGTGACGAGCAGCAACAGACTCCTGACCGATATCGCCAGCAGCGAGATGCCGCACCCACACGTTTAGATATGGTTGGACCGTCACATTTGGGCAGCGGTGGATATGACACGATGCGTCATGAGTTTGTAAGTACCATTTGGTTTATCGAATTTATTTGTGTTAAGCTTGTCATGTATGTTCCTTTAATGTTTTGTATATTTGTTGCAGGAATTGGCAATGAGTCATCCTCTAATACGAACGGATGAGGCTTATGGATATCATCATGGATTGACTGCACTATTGGAGGACTTGGAGGGACACAGTGCGGCCGTTTCACGGGAGCGTTTTCAATGAGGTGATGAATTTATAAACTTGGTCTTTACTTTTTGTTTGTAAATCTCATGTGAATTTATCTCATTTCATGAATGTTCTTTGTTGCAGGACTATTGATATGGAACATTCTTTGCATGTGTATGGCAGTGGGACACCAAAATTTTGTATTTGATTCTTATATGGCAATGCTTTGCCACATTTTTTAAAAGCCTAATATATGACAGTGGTTTGCCACACTCTTGTACATGCTTCATTTATGAAATATATAACTCTTTTTGTACATGGTTCATGGTTCATGTAACATTCTGATGATCTCTTTGTATCCAGTAATATTTTGTTTTATGAAATCATATTTCGGTTACCATTAGAGTACACATCACATGTACTTGGTTTTTTTTAAGCAGAGTGTATCACTACAACAGATCGAGCGTATATCGAGGTTTTTACTGAGGGAAATGAATGCACCTATTTTTGCCCCGGCATCGGTGTCGATGTCGGCATGCGCATTGGTACTAAAGGACCGGTATGTGCGCCGATATGGGCATCGGTATGGGCGTCGATATGAGCGTCAGTATGGGCATCGGTATGGGCATCGGTATGGGCATCGGTATAGACGTTGATATTACCGTCGGTATTACCGACGCCCATACTGGTGCCCATACCGGTGCCCATACCGGTGCCCATACCGGTGCCCATACCAATGCCTTTTCTAGGTGTACCATCGCGTATACCATCGCTCGCTGGGTGTACCGACACTTATTCCGATGATATTACTGGGGGTACCATCACGTATACCGACGACCATATCTGCAAAATTTTTTTTGGGTAGAGTGTGTTGTCTTTTGCTACAACAACATTACCATGATGTTGCTTAACAAAAGACAATACTCTCTGCCCAAAAAAAACCGAGTACATGTGATGTGTACTCTAATGTCAACCGAAATATGATTTCATAAAACAGAATATTATTGGACACAAAAGAGATAATCAGAATGAACCATGAACCATGAACCATGTGTTGGTGCAAGGTAATCAACAATTGAAGTTTTGGGTGAAGACTTGAAGTCAAGGACTGAAGAAAAGACCAAGACATGAAGCATGAAGGAAATGCATATCCAGGAGATAAAGATGTGTATACATATGTACAGTATTTTAGAGTCAGTTCATCATATACTTTTGTATGGTCATGGGCTTGTAAAAATTTGCCTATTTATACAAAGAAAATGTCGGGGCAAAATAAGAGAGATTATGTGAGAACAAGATTTGAGAAGAATTATATGTCATTAGACTTTTAGAAGTGAGTAGAATCTCTCTTATTACTCAGATGTAAGAATTTCTCAGAAATGAAAAATGTTGCACCCGATCTTTCTGTGCATTCTCCTTCTGTGATTGATCATTTCAAGAATCCTTTTGTAGATGTTTAAGTCCATAGTTAATGAGTCTATGGTTAAAGTTTGAGAGCCTAATTGTAAACACGCTGAGAGAATTATGAGTAAGAACATTCATATGTGAAGAAGTGTTCACTGGTTCCTGAAACAGGCGCAACATTCGATGTTAATGTTTTGGTCAGTTCTCCTTCCACAATGTAAATTTTTGAGAAAGCAAGCACTCAATCTTTAAGTTGGAAGGTAAGCTACTTGTGGCTAAAAGCATTTTCATAAATGGGTTCTAGATTAAGAGAACCAAGTGTTAGAAGTTACAGGTGTTTGAATCAACTTCTCAGAAGAACAGTTTTAGACATAGGTGACTTGTTAAGTTCATTTCTCAAGATCTAATGAGTCTTTTGAAGTGTTTTAACTTGGAGAAGGTGCACAAACTATAGGTGATACGTTATGCAAAGTTTTGTAAAAAACTTTACACATTTGATAAGTCAATGGGAGAGTTATGTGCAGGAGACTTTCTATAGAGTTATCATCTTCACAGTTTAGTCAAAATTTTGATAATTGGTCATTGATCCTCTAAATTGGTGAAGGTTTGGAGTTACTCTTGATATAGAGGTGTTCTAAATTTAAGAGTAGCTTGTTCTTTTGGATATTAACACTCTCCATCACCATGTACAAAAAAAGTTATATATTTCATAAATGAAGCATGTACAAGAGTGTGGCAAACCACTGTCATGTCATATATGACACTTTTACAAAATTTGGCAAAGCAATGCATTGCCATATAAAAATCAAATACAAAATTTTGGTGTGCCACTGCCATACACATGCAAAGAACATTCCATATCAACACTCCTGCAACAAAGAACATTAATGGAATGAGATAAATCCACATGAAATTTACAAACAACAAGTAAAAGCCAAGTTTATAAATTAATCACCTCATCACAAACGCTCCCATGAAATGACCGCACCGCATCCCTCCAAGTCCTCCAATAGTGCAGTCAATCCATGACGATATCCGTAAGCCTCCTCCGTTCGTGTTGGAGGACAACCCATTGCCAGCTCCTGCGACAAATATACAAAACATTAGAGGAACATACATGAGAAACTTAACACAAATAAATTCAATAAATGAAATGGTACTTACAAACTCATGATGCATCGTGTCATATCTGCCGCTGCCCAAATGTGACGGTCCAACCGTATCTAAACGTGTGGCTATGGCATCTCGCTGCTTGCGATATCAGTCAGGAGTGTGCTGCTGCTCGTCATGAATCACATCCCACTCCTCAGCATCTAACCATACAGGCTTTGGTAAGCCTGCTCTAAAAGCATCACGAGCCTCGGATCGTCGATGGGACATAGCCTCACGTGCGATGTGCAGAATCCACTCTGAACTGATAACAGACTGTCCATTGACTGGTCGGAACTCCTGATAAATCGTTTGTGTGATATAATTCTTCTGATCTTTATCCTGTTCACTCCATTTCAACATGTTAGAGTGTCCAAGGAGCAAAGATGTCGTATACATGCACGCATTGCTTTGCCAGCCGCATCCATCACCGGAGCTCCATCTCGGATACTATACACCTTGGAGTCATCATGGTCATGAGCACCCCAAGGTATACGTGGTGTACTGTGTGGCGTACCTACATCTGAGGTACTCGTCCTAGGAGTAGAAGCGGGTGACACAAAGTCTCTCGCACTGCCTCCACAATGTCTGTCGCAGTGCCTCCACTACAACCGCCTCCTCCAGACCTACCTGTAGATCCACTCCTAGAACCTCCTGCTCCAGAGCATGACCTCGACCTATGAGACGGGCCAGAACCTATATCGCGCTGAGGCATCGAATGCACATGTCTACTACTAGACCCAGCTAGGAGACATACCTCCTGCGGGAGTAGCACCACCCGCAGGAGTGATATCGGCAGGAGTGACACCGGCGGAAGTGACACCGGCGGAAGTGACACCGACGGGAGTGAGGCCGGCGGGAGTGAGGCCGGCAGGAGTGAGGCTACCAGGAGTGAGGCCGGGAGGAGTGCTACCACGAGGGATCCAATACTGTGATACAGCGGCCATATAGGTAGGAGGTACCTGAGAGATGAACTCTAAAAACTGATCCTCTGTCATGGAATGTGGAGTGACTGGAGGACTATCTCCCATCGTGCTCTGTAACAATAGTATCCTCTTGAAGATCTGATGCACCGAGAATATCTATCTCTATATTGACGGCTTCTAAATCGCTTGCTATGCTGGTTTCTTCCTGATCATCGTCTATTGCTTCATCTTCTCAAACAATGACCTCTTCTTCTCGAACAATGATCTGTTCCTCCTCGACTATCGAATGAATCTCTGAGTCCACTACAGATGGACTTTCTTCAACATCTATGTTCTCACAAATTTGTCTACTACGTGGGGCGAGTTGTAAAACAAATAGCCACTTTGGTTCTTTTGAATCTGGTATAAAAACAACTTGCTCACAGTGTTCAGGAAGCACAAATGTATCCCTTTCATCCGTCCATAATTTTGTGGAGTCGACTTGAAGCAAACCGCTTTTATCCCACCTCACTGCTGTGTTTCTTCTAGAGGTGACTACTTTGAACCATTTCACATCAAAAACAAAATAATCAAACTTCCTAAAAGATAGTTTCAAGATATCTTGAATCACACCACAATAATCTAGTTGGCCTTCTTGAGCATTATCCTCTCTTTCACTCGCTCTACTTTTTTGCAAAAAGTTTACCATCACCCCACTATCAAAAGTAGACCTATTTTTATCGATTCGTGTGATCTGAAAGTGTCGTCCATGAGACCATAGTGCACCGTATTTAGTATACTCCCAATCACATCCCTTTGCGAGTTTTCTTCTTCAGAGATATCTTCACCCGCTGCCTTTGCTTGTGAAACCGCTGTATCTAGCCATCTGCTCATTGGAAAAGGTGGAAGAGGTCGAAGACTTCATTGGAAAAGGTGGAAGAGGTCGAAGACTTTCTGGAAGAGGCAAAAATCGAGTGGAACGATTCCTTCGAAACTGAGCTCTTTCCTTTGCGTTGGTTTCCTTGGAAAGCTCATACCTTTCTAACCACTTCTGCATAGGCTCATAGTTAACTATGCAAAACTTCATTGCCTTCTCTCTGAAAGCTGCATCCATTTTTCTTTGCAATCCTTTACCTTGTGGTTCATCGCCTACGAGACGAACATCTTCATCATCGCTCCATAAGCGAGGCATTTTGGGATCCGACATACATAGAAACTCAGTTATGAATACACGAGACTCTTGTACAAGCCATCCCTCTACCATGCTACCCTCTGAACGTGCTCTCTATCAAACAAACCCTTTTAATGTCTTCATAAAGTGCTCTAAGAAGA
This sequence comes from Ceratopteris richardii, assembly GCA_020310875.1. Classification (NCBI taxonomy): domain Eukaryota; kingdom Viridiplantae; phylum Streptophyta; class Polypodiopsida; order Polypodiales; family Pteridaceae; genus Ceratopteris; species Ceratopteris richardii. The sequence goes on along the minus strand of CM035409.1, from coordinate 22,771,034 downwards.
ACATCCATCGACTATGGACAGTTCCTGCTATTGCAACTTCATCTACTACATGAACCAGTAAATGAAGTTGAATAGTGAGAATACTTGTGGGAAAGTATTTCTCTACCATACAAACAGCCTCGATAGCATTGAGTTTTGCACTCTCTATGCTATCTTTATTTATCTCTTTAGAAGAGATCCACCGTACTAAAGAACTAATTTTATGAATGGTTCTTCGTTCATCCTCCGAAAGACAATCTTTTAGGGCTACAAGGAGCACAAACTATAAAAACTTGTGCCAATCATGAGACTTGAGCCCTCCAAGATCTTCGTTTCGTGTGAAAGCAGTCTTTAAGCACCTCATGCATCCAGTAGGTGTCCGAAACTATGAAATTATTTTCTTCACTTGTTGCTCTTCCATCGTGCGAAGCACCCAAGGAGCTCTTGGTAACGATACTATTCCGTTGGGCCTAGTAATTGCCCACAACTCTCGCATACGACCTTGCTCTTCTAAGTCCTCCCTTTGTGCTTTGCTTTCTTTCTTTCCGATCAAAGTTTTCCAAAGAATCTCTCCCACATTCTTAAAAATATGCATCGGGTCTACCAAATGATTGATCAACAATTCACTCCAATAAGGGAGTTCATGAAAAATGGACAACCGCTTCATGCCAGCGACTGGATGTTTTGAATCCCACAGTTGTTTCCAATCGCTAGCTTTCATTTGGCATTGCGCTTATCGACCAATTTGTTCTTCACGTAAAACATTGTTATGCATCAAGGAAAGTATGTTGAAAAACTACTTCAGCATTTTGACTTTGAGGATTGCAAGCCAGTTTCCACACCAGTTGAGACAGGATTTAGATTCTCAGTTGAGGATTCCAGTGATGCATTTGACACTTCTATTTATCAGCAAGATGTGGGATGTCTTATATATGCATGCAACACAAGGCCGGATATACAGTATGTAGTTTCCCAGTTGAGTCGATTCATGCATAGCCCTGGCACTAAGCATTGGCAAGCGGTGATCCGTGTGTCTTGCTGCGTTTGTGCTCTTTGTGTGTGCTTCTCGTGTGTCTCTCGCACTTTTACACACACCCAACAATGGTATTAGAGCAGGTTCAGCTTCTTCTCAAGTTTCGGTTTTTCGCGTCGCAGCGCGCGCGCACTTTAACAGTGCAAATCGACTTCAGAGCATAGAAGTGTGAATTTCAGCAGCCCGGAAACAGTTCCACCAAGTGCGATGGGGTTTTATCCCCATTTCGAAGCCATTCGTGCAGTCAGAATCGCCATCAGAGTGACGGTTTGTGAGCTAAAATTTCAGCACTCATTTCAGTTTTCGTCGAAGTGAAGGTTTTGTCACATTCTTGTTCCTTAGTGAAATGGCGGGCAACAATGACTTGTTTGGCATGCTTCAAGCAGAAGATAAGCTTGATGGGACCAACTATCCGATGTGGTCTTACATGATGAAGCACATTCTTGTTGCAAAACAACTTTGGAACATAGTGGCAGATGTAGATCGAAGACCGGCAGGTGCTTCTACTTCACAGTCTACTGTCATAGATGGAGCTTCTTCTTCGAGTACAGTGGTTTCTCCTTCTCCACCTACACAGGAGCAGCTTAGATGGGATGGAAAAGATGCTCAAGCTCATGCTTTGATTGCGCTTTTAGTGAAGCGTCATATAGTTCCACACATTCGGTCATGTTATACATCACGATAGGCATGGGACACTCTTGCTTCTTTGTATGCCGTGCGTAATGAAGCACGTGTTGCATACTTGAGGAAGCAACTTGAGGATGTATGTATGGCTGAAAATGAGTCAGTGGATGTGTATGTGACACGCATCAAGGACTTGAAAGAGAAATTGGAAAACATAGATGAGATCTTTCCGGATGCATCACTCATTTCTACATTGTTGAAAGGATTACCGGAATCCTTTCAAAGCTTTGCTACTACACTCCGTTTGGTTGCAAAAGGAAATCCTAATATGTATGCATTTGATGAGGTTGTGTCTCTTCTTTTGCAAGAAGAGCAATCTAGAGTGAATAGGAGTGGTTTGATTGAGTGAACGCAAGCACTTGCTATCTCACAAAAGGGGAAAAGCAAGTATGGTTCAGCTTTTGGTTCATCAAAACCAAAGCCTCAAGCTTCCTCTTCCACTCATTCCTCTAATGATGGTGATTTGCAAAAGAAGAAGAGATGCAAATATTGCCGGAAGGCTGGTCATACTATTGATGAGTGTAGAAAGCTTGCTAAACGCAATGAAAAGAAGAAGGAATCCGGCATGTCTATTGCTGAAAATTCAGCAAATGCAAAGAATGATGAAGCTAACATGGCTCAAGATTTTTGGGCATGTGTTGTTACATGTCATTATGATCCTTCTTTACATTCTAAATGCATGGTTGTGAGTGAGGCTGATTCGGATTGGTTCTTTGATAGTGGTGCTTCAAAGCACATAACATCATGCAAAAGATTTTTTGCCTCTTTGAAAGATGCACCTAAAGGAGGACATGTGGTGTGTGCAAACAATGCCTCTTATCCTATCATTGGAGTAGGAGAAATTGAGCTTACGGCTGCAAATGGAGGTGTGATTCTCTTGAGAAATGCATGTATGTGCCCGGTATCAAGAAGAACTTAATTTCAGTTTCGTTGATTGCCAAAGCAGGACTTCATGTACACTTTGTTGATGATAAGTGTATGGTTCATGATTTCAGCAATGGCGATGTTATCGTGATGTCCGGTACATTATGTGATGGTTTGTATCGCATGGATACATACAAGAGAGCTGCCTCGAATGCCTTGGTTGCTCATACTTCTTCCACGGCTGAAATGGAGCTTTGGCATGCTCGTTTTGGTCATTTAAACTTCAATAGTTTGCTCTACTTGAAAAAGAAGGACATGGTTATTGGCTTGCCTACACTAGAGTCCATTGAAAAGCATGCATGTGAAGGTTGCCTTCTTGGAAAAATGCATCGTGCTTCTTTTCCAAAAGATAGTCACACACACACTACAAGAAAATTGCAACTTGTTCATAGTGATGTATGTGGTCCGGTCAAGACTCCATCTTTTGGGAAGCATGTATATTTTGTTACCTTCATTGATGATGCTACTCGCCATACATGGGTGTATCCTATGAAAGCAAAGAATGATGTATTTTCTTGCTTCAAAGCATTTTTAGCTATGGCTGAAAATTTTTCTTCACAAAAGCTTTTGACTCTACGCACGGATCGTGGTGGTGAGTACATGTCACATGAGTTTAATGCTTTTCTTCGTGAAAGAGGTATTTCACACCAATGTACGGTGCCATATACACCTCAACAAAATGGTGTTGCCGAGCGTAAAAATAGAACTTTACTTGAAATGGCACGATGTATGGTTAAAGGAAAGCATCTTCCTCATAAGTTTTGGATGGACGTGGTCATGTGTGCAAATTATGTGTTGAATCGCTGCCCTACAAAAGCATTGAGAGTCATCACTCCTTATGAGGCTTGGAATGGTCATAAGCCTATGGTTAGTCATATGCGTGTGTTTGGTTGTTTGGCATATGCTCTTGTGCCATCACAACAACGTCACAAACTTGATGACAAGGCAAAGAAATGTATATTTGTTGGTTATAGTGCTGAAAGTAAGGGATATCGGTTGTACCATCCATTGACGAACACAATTATTGTGAGTCGAGATGTGGTATTTGCTGAAAATTCAGTTTTCCCTCTACTTGAATGCAAAAAACTGCCAATAGTTAGCTCACAAGATGTGTTCGATACACTCATGCCTTTGTTCCAAAATGGTGCGCTTGACTATGGCCATGTAGACCAGCCAACTGAGGTTCAAAGGGCTGAAAAATTCCAGCCAAATAGGGCTGAAAATGTGGATAATTTTCAGCCAAACATGGCTGAAAAAATTCAGCCAAAAAATGTCAAAACTGTTGGAAATTTCCAGCCACATATGGCTGAACATATGCGACAAAATATGGCTGAAACTGAGCATGAAATTCAGCCCACGCATGATGTACATATTGAAGATGTTTTATATAATGAACGCATGTCTATCAAGAGTGCACAATCTATGCCAAAGTGGCTGAAACAAACTTTGCAGGACAGCAAATTGAGTGCACCTTTACTTGGTAGAACAAGGTCAAGCTCTCACCATGCATCAAGTAATTTTGTGGATTATTCTCTTATTGCTATAGCATGTAATGAAAAGCCACTTTCTTTTGAAGATGCATGTGACGATCCACAATGGATGAGTGCTATGCAATCAGAAATGGATTCCATACATAGGTATGGTACTTGGGAGTTATGTGAATTGCCAAAAGGAAAGAATGCCATTGGTACAAAGTGGGTTTACAAGATTAAGAGAAAATCTGATGGTAGCATTGATCGCTACAAAGCTAGATTGGTTGCCAAAGGATATGCGCAACAATATGGCATTGACTATGAGGAAACTTTTGCACCTACTTCACGCATGACTACCATTCGTACCGTGGTTGCATTGGCTGCCCATCGAGGTTGGAAAGTGCATCAATTGGACATAAAAACAACCTTCTTGAATGGAGATTTGCAAGAAGAGGTCTATGTGAAGCAACCTCCTGGATTTGCTATGAAAGGGAAAGAGCATATGGTTTGTCGCTTGCATAAAGCCTTGTATGGTCTCAAGCAAGCTCCACGTGCATGGTATGACAAAATACATAAGCACTTGATTGCTCTTGGCTTCGCATGTGGTCCGATTGAAAGCACACTCTATGTACGCAAAAATGGGGCTGATCTTATAGTGCTTGTTCTTTATGTCGATGACATACTCTTGACTGGGTCATGTAATGAAGAACTTGACATTCTTATGGCTGATTTGCAGCATACTTTTGATATCACTTATCTTGGTCTTTTGAGCTACTATCTTGGCATCCAGTTTGTATCCGTTGAGGGGGGAATTGTTATGCATCAAGGAAAGTATGTTGAAAAACTACTTCAGCGTTTTGACTTTGAGGATTGCAAGCCAGTTTCCACACCAGTTGACACAGGATTTAGATTCTCAGTTGAGGATTCCAGTGATGCATTTGACACTTCTATTTATCAGCAGGCTGTGGCATGTCTTATATATGCATGCAACACAAGGCCGGATATACAGTATGCAGTTTCCGAGTTGAGTCGATTCATGCATAGCCCTGGCACTAAGCATTGGCAAGCGGTGATCCGTGTGTCTTGCTGCGTTTGTGCTCTTTGTGTGTGCTTCTCGTGTGTCTCTTGCACTTCTACACACACCCAACAAACATGTCCATCAGGCAAATATCTATGGTGTCCTTCATAGACAGTTTTACATAGTGCTTTGGAATAGCGTGCTTTGAGTCATGGTCCGCATAAGGGACAAGCATGGTAAACCGAAATCGATAAACCTGAACATTCACCATAACGAGACCAATCATGCATCGTCCACATAAGTATGCCTTGCACTCGCACGTCTCGTCTTCTTATAGGTTGAGACATGTCACGCAAAGTATATATATTTAATTAAATTATTTAAAACACTAGTTCTTTTTATATTTATTTATCTATATAATTATCCTATTATATATATATATTTATTTATATATTCAGATATTTTCTTTAATTTTTTTCTATATTTTCTCTTTATATAAATTTAATTGAGTTATATGTATGCCTAAACCCTAAAACCCTAATCTTAAAGATCTAGACCTAAAATATGTATATTTTTATACGCATGTGTATATAGATAGGTGTATAAGTATATGTGTGTATGTGTATGTGTATATATATTCACTCTGATTAAAATGATTAAAATTAAATCTATTTTTATATATTTAATCATATATATTTAATTTATTTCTTTAAAACACTAGTTCTTTTTATATTTATTTATCTATATAATTATCCTATTATATATATATATATATTTTTATATATTCAGATTTTTTTCTTAATTTTTTTCTATATTTTCATTTTATATAAATTTAATTGAGTTATATGTCTGCTTAAATCCTAAAACCCTAATCTTAAAGATCTAGACCTAAAATATGTATATTTCTCTATGCATGTGTATCTACATGTATATATGTATTATATGTGTATGTGTATGTGTGTATATATGTTATGTAGGTGTTAAAACCCTAAAACCCTAATCAGAAAGACTTAGACTTAAACCTAAAATACTAAAACCTAAATACTTAAACACCTATAAAAATCTAAACCCCTAATCCTAAAACCCTAATCCTATTTTATATATATGTTTATTTATATATTCAGATTTTTTTCTTATTTTTTTCTATATTTTTTCTTAATATAAATGTAATTGAGTTATATGTATGCCTAAACCCTAAAACCCTAATCTTAAATATCTAGACCTAAAATATGTATATTTCTGTATGCAGGTGTATATACATGTATATATGTATTATATGTGTATGTGTATGTGTATGTATGTGTAAACAGCCTAAAAACCCTAATCCTATTTTTATATATTTGATGTAAAAAAAACTTCAAAATCAAAAATTTATATATTTAATTAAAACACTAGCTTATGTGTGTGTATATATGTGCATGTGTATGTATGTGTGTGTGTGAATGTATGCATGTGTGTATATGTGTTTGTGTGTCTATGTATGCATGTGTGAGTATATGTGTATGTGTGTGTATGTATTTATGTGTGTGTGCAAGCATGTGTGTATGTATGTGTGTGTGTGCCTGTGAGTGTATGCATGCATGTGTGTATATGTGTATGTATGTATGCATGCATGTGTGTATATGTGTGTATGTATGCATGTGTGTACATATGTGTGTGTATGTATGCATGTGTGTATGTGTGTGTGTATGTATGCATGTGTGTATATGTGTATGTGTGTGTATGTATGCATGCATGTTTGTATATGTGTATGTGTGTGTATGTATGCATGCATATGTGTATATGTGTGTATGTATGTGTATGCATATGTGTATATGTGTGTGTGTATGTATGTGTGTATGCATGTGTGTGTGTATGCATGTGTGTGTGTATATGTATGTATGTATGCATGTGTGTACATATGTGTGTGTATGTATGCATGTGTGTACATGTGTGTGTGTATGCATGTGTGTGTGTATATGTGTGTATGTATGCATGTGTGTACATATGTGTGTGTATGTATGCATGTGTGTGTGTATGTATGCATGCATGTGTGTATGTATGCATGTGTGTACATATGTGTGTGTATGTATGCATGTGTGTACATGTGTGTGTGTATGCATGTGTGTATATGTGTATGTGTGTGTATGTATGCATGCATGTGTGTATATGTGTATGTGTGTGTATGTATGCATGCATGTGTGTATATGTGTGTATGTATGTGTGTATGCATATGTGTATATGTGTGTGGGTATGTATGTGTGTATGCATGTGTGTGTGTATGTATGCATGTGTGTATATGTGTGTATGCATGTATGTGTGTATGCATGTGTGTATGTATGCATGCATGTGTGTATATGTGTGTATGCATGTGTATATGTGTGTGTGTATGTATGTGTGTATGCATGTGTGTGTGTATGTATGCATGTATGTATATAAGTGTGTGTATGTATGTGTGTATGCATGTGTGTGTGTATGTATGCATGTGTGTATATTTGTATGTGTGTGTATGCATGTGTGTATATGTGTGTGTATGTAAGCATGCATGTGTGTATATGTGTGTGTATGTAAGCATGCATGTGTGTACATGTATGTGTGTATGTATGCATGTGTAAATTTGTAGATCTGTGTGTGTGTGTATGTATGCTCTATTTTTCTATCTCTATCTTCCTTTCTTTCATCATTCTTTATCTCTCACTCTCTCTCTCTCTCTCTTTATCTCTCTCTCTCTTTCTCTCTCTCTCTCTCTCTTTCTCTCTCTCTCTCTCTCTTTCTCTCTCTCTCTCTATCTCTCTCTTTCTCTCTCTCTCTCTCTCTCTCTCTCTCTCTCCTCACTCTCTTTCTCTCTCTCTCTCTCTCTATCTCATCTCTCTCTCTTTCTCTCTCTATCAATAGAGAATAAAACAATCACTTACAAGTATGTCCCTCTTTTGGATCATTGTCATCAAAGCGTAATGTATGTCGTCTATCGTCGAATTTCAAACAATCGACGCCAAAGAACTTCTGTAAAATCAAAGAGAAGAGAAATTATAAGACTTAAAGCATAGAGAAAAACAAAGGCTAACAATACGCGCACCACTTACCAAGATGTGAGATCTAAATCGAGAGAGAGTGTGTGTGTAGAGAGAGAGAGATCTCTGTGTGTGTGTGCACAAGACAATGCATGTCGCAATTCGGTTCGCGCACGCAAGTTCGACAGAAGACAATCAGTACTCAAACACGTGCAAAAATGTGAAGTTTTGCTCTCGGGTTCCCAGTATGTTTAAAACACGGCCTCAGTATGGGCGTCGATATGGGCGTCAGTAGCGTCGGTAACTTCCAGTAAATTACTGATGCTTATACCAATGCTTATATCGACGCCCATACCGACGCCCATATCGATGCTTATACCGACTACTGCGAGACACATCGACGATCCGTTTAAAACGGTCATACCGACGGTCACTTGACTGTCGCTATCCTTAAGTGACCTTTTCCAACGTTTATACCGACGCCGAGAATGACCGTCGGTATAGGCAGCGTCGGTATGCCCTTCATATGTTGTACTGTATTATCTTTTGCTAAGGAACATCATGGTAATGTTGTTGTAGCAAAAGACAACACACTCTACCCAAAAAATTTTTTGCAGATATGGTCGTCAGTATAAGCGATGGTAGTCCTACCAGGGTCATCGGAATAAGCACTGGTACACCCACGGGGCGCCAACATATGCGACGGTGCACCCAACATAGGCATCGGTATAACCGCTGGTATGAGCGTCAGTATTACCGACACTCATATCGACGGTTATACCGATGCACATATCGACGACTATACTGATGCCTATACCGGCGCTTTAATTCGGACGTGCATACCGACACCTATATCGACGTTGGGGAAAAAATATGCTCGTTTAATTTCCTCGGTAAAAGCCTCGGTATACAACCTATCTGTTGTAGTGTTTTCACTATGGTCCATTAGTGGTAGGTGTACTCATCTTTTGCGTTAAGTCTCCGTGAACTCAAGTTAACTCATGCTAACATGAGTGTAGAAGGCTTTAGAGATTCTTTGAGCAAAATACTCTATCCAAGCACTCATGGGGATTGAACCTAAGTCCTTGTTCTTCCTATCAATGGACTTAATCATTAGGCTAAGTGGTTAAGTACATAATGTTAACATTCACTTGAGCCTTGTTAAGCTACTTTATAACACACTTAACTTTTGAAAAGATTATAAAAAATATATTTTTTTAAATTTTTCTTATAAAAAAGGAGTAAAAAAAGGCAACCTCTCACATATACATAAAAGCCTGAGCCATTCCAAAACAAGAAGGAGTAAAAAAAGGCAACCTCTCACATATACATAAAAGCGTGAGCCATTAATTCCAAAACAAGAATAGCTAAAGAATACATTCTTACAAAAAGTCATTTTTTATTCACAAATATTGATGATTTGATGATGTGTAAAGTTAAATCTCTCTCTCTCTCCATTTTGCATATAACATCGTTGGTCAAATGCTTCCTTCTTTCTTGAATGGAAAGAACGAATTCTCCTACCCAAGCTACAATGCTGTTGGTTTCTCCATATACTCATGAGCATCAAGAGCATGAATTTGCAATTTGATCTTGCAAAAGCTAAATCAGCTCAAGCTTCGTTGTTATATGATCATTATCTTTTATTCCTAGAAGCACCTTGTCTTAGCCCGTATGCAAATTGTAATAGGCCTTTGGATAGTGCAATAATCCATTTTAAACTTTTCATTATACATTATGTGGATAATGTTTAGAACAAATTATTAGGCTATTTTATGCATATAGACAAAATTTAGGGATGACAAGTATTAGATTCTCTCTCTAAACCTTATCTGCATCATGTTTTTTGCTTGAAAATTGAATGTGAAGATGAAAGAATCAAGAGAAATATTGTATGAGAGAAAGGTAGAGCACGCATAAGAGAATAAAACTATCTCTATGAAAATATTATGAATCATGTTTTAAGTACCTTGTTTTAGGTTTTACATTTAGTTCACTATAAGATAACGCCTTGATTTTATTCTCTCTCTAGAATTTCTAAATTTGCAGCACTCATAAGTATTTGGAGGTGTATTTGGACCTAGGGTATCTCTAATACTATTGTGCAAATCGAAGAACTGAACATTTTTGCCTCTCACAAGCGTTTTGGAGTTTTGCATTATTTTTTACTTACAAAAGGTATGGATTTTTCCAACACAAAAAAAAAGTGGGCTTCTCTATTATTATTTGAATCAATGATTTTGATGCATATGTGTTCTCATGCACACTTATGGATGTCTTCGGGTATGTCTTTTTGTTGTTTTTCTTCTACTTTTGACAAGTACCACTAAAGAAAGCACTTGACCACTATAAACACATGCTTTTGTGAAAGTTTGGCATGCAACATAGGGATGGTCCACTTTAATTTGCTAAATTTGGTGGATCACGCACTTCCTTGAGGGACAATCAACTCTATTTTGAGGAAGATTTGCTGCATCATGTAGGAGGAGGTCGAAAATTAGAGAATTACCTTGTGATTGAGATTGAGAGTGAGATTGTGAGTGAGAATAACATTAAGAGTGCAAGTCTGAATGAGATTGTGATAGCTCAGGGGTGGTCAGGAGGTCGAGGCTTCATCAGGAAGCTATTTTCCAAAGCTATTCTATCGAATTGATTCAAATCTATAATACCAAAACTTACCATTCTTTGGGTCATGTCTTATCTGCTCTTCCATGTCGGATTTTCTCTTTTTATGTGCAAGTTCTTTTTCTATCTTCTACTATTCTTGAGTGATCAGAAGCTTGTGATTGGGGAAGCGTTACACAAACCTATATTCAACCTAGATCGTCGTCTACTAACTTGCCCCTATTGCAATCATGTTGAGAACTTGGCATTGCTTTTGGGCCTTCACAACACTATCCGTGATCATTCGTGTGAGAACAAGCACACTTTGATACCACTTGGTGGCTATGACAGAAAATCCATACGAGAGCCACTAGAATAGATTTACTCCCAAACTAGAAGTAACTTATGGGTGAGCTGCAATTCAAGAGACAAGAATCACCAAAAAGAGTACTGCCATGAATATACACATTCAAGGCTCACAGTAGACTGCACATAGACACAATAGACACATAGACACGGAATTTTTTTGATCAATATGCAGAGTATGAGCTACAACATCATCCTCTCAGATGAATGTCTCTAATAATCAAAGAATACAATGAATGTATGTGTAAACGTGAGGATGGAGTACTGTAAACAATGGTCATGATGAGATCAATGTGCAACCATTATGATAGTCGTAGAGCTGCATACTGACTTTCCCACTTGAGTCGTGCACAAACAATTCTCAAATATCAATCAGATTGGCTTAGAGGATTACTTTCCAGCTATGCAAGAATGCAAAAAAATTATTTGCTTGCAAAAAAAGTCTAGTTTACTAATAATCACGGATGGACATACTTTGATATTTTGTGCTTATTCAATCGCATATCTTTCCGAAGCACAAAGACTTTTAAAGATGGAGAACAGTTAAAGATATACTTTTAGTGTAGTACATACACTATGTGCATTGCTTACAAACATATTAATGGGATTTTCAAGAATCTGTTATCTTTTATATCCATTAAAGTACCCTAGCTCACACTTAAGTAGGGTACATTTAGGCTTTAAAAAGCCAGGATAAATTTAGGAACAGAATTCGGGAGATAGAGGACTCCCATCCTTTTCACAAAGAGCTTTTAGCTCCCCAATTTACATAGGGAAGAATACATGAAATTATAAACCATCAAGAAAGAAATTCTTAAAAATAATTTTTTGTGCACTCCCTCTATTTCTGTTCTGCTTGCTTTTCTGCAGTCACTTGAAATCTAGTTGACGTTCTCACAGCTCTCTTCTTTATTGGACGTCCCCACCTTCTCGAACAGCCAAAGGCCTTCCCATTCGCCTTCCATAACTTGCTGAACATCGACGCGCCTCTCCCGCAAAGGTATAGAGCGGGTTTCAACAGCTATAATGGAGACACTGCCTAATATATATCTATCAGTTTCATGATCCGTGTCTTCTTCATTCACACAGAAACAATCGTTCATCAAGAAAAATCTGCAACACTATCAAAGCTATGCGATCTTGAATCTTCACGAATCACCACTAGTTTCGGGAGCCCTAAAGTTCTTGAGACAGATCGCATACCTTGTGCTGGAACACAAAACAAGGCAGACCGTTGTTACTTGTAAAAAGCCACCATGTGGTGTCAGCTAGGTGAATACAAGGCCGTTGACGCTCCAACATATATCACGATAATGCAGACAAGAGAGCGCAAAGTTACTTCTGTCTTGAAATAAAGACTTTCCTACTGTAAACCCAAAAATTTGATAAGTAGAGCTTCATGAGCTTCTCAGCGCTTGTAGTTGTTCGTTGATCGGTAAGAGATACAAGCTGTTTCAATCTCGAAATAAGAAAAAATTACGACATTAGAGCGTCAAAAAATTTCCTTTCTTGAAGGATGGAGCTCACGCCATGTTGTCATTGTCATTCTCAGGGCGGTTATGGGAGGCTCGCGTGTCAGCAGCGATACGAATTTCTGTGAAACATTATAGAGGACAAGAATATGGCTGAAACGACCTTTGGTACCGTAGAGCAACCAACACGTTTCTTCAGCATTCCTAAGTCAGTTGCGTGATATAGTGTTGGGGCAGAGCTTCTAATGCAAGGTATCCTTGGGCTGCTTCAAGTGGAATTACAAATATTCCAGTCTTCATCTACTACGCAAGCGATCTCTAAGCTAGACAATATAACTGTGTGCATCTCCGTACATCTACATTTCTGTGTTCGAGAGAGAGAGAGAGAGAGAGAGAGAGAGAGAGAGAGAGAGAGAGAGAGAGAGAGAGAGAGAGAGAGAGAGAGAGAGAGAGAGAGAGAGAGAGAGAGAGAGAGAGAGAGAGAGAGAGAGAGAGAGAGAGAGAGAGAGAGAGAGAGAATGGGCCTTACTCCATCCAGGCAGAGTGCTGTAGGGGATGTAAGACATGAGAGAGAAGCACACAATATACGAGAAGATGCCAATTTTCGTATAAGTACGAACAGCAGCAGCAGCAGCGATGATAGCAGGGACGATGAGAAGAAGAAGAGGAGGAAGGAAAAACATTCGAGAAGAGATTCAGATATTTCAGACTTTGATGAGCTGCAACGAGGAAGTCATGTGCCTTTACCCAAGATATCACCTATCACGGCTTCCCATATTTCTGAAGGTAGCTCTCGCGTATGGGATCCGCAGAGAGCAACCCTCTTCCAAGGGCCCGACCGAGCACGCCGTGGAGCCAGCAACGTGTCGAACATAGCTCGGCCAACCGGGACGATCGTGGTAGATGAGGTCTGCACATATATATATGTGGTCCGTTGCGCTGAGAGCAGCATTCGAGACGACGTTATACGAGGTCGATGCTCCTCTGCTATCCTCACACCACAGGGACAACGACAAGCGCAGGCGCTGGGGATCTCTATCCTGTCACGCAGACTGCATTTCGATTCTGTAATTTCCTCGCCAATAGAGCGTTGCAAACAAACGGCGCTGTCAACTTGCCGGGTGAGAATCTATGTTTGCAAGACTCCATGTTTACTTTTCTCAGCGGACAGAAAGTTAGTTGTCCTTGCTATGGATATGCAAAATACGATCCCTTTTCGTGATTACACAGTGAAGATATCTGCAGATCTGCATCTTAATATATACACACATCATTCATACAGATATATCTGTGTGTCATAATGACTCATCACATTCAGTCCCTCTGTAGTATAACGTATTTATGAATACACAGATTCCCATAGATGAGGCATATATGTTCATGACGCATATGCTCACATGGAACTGATATCTTCTGTATTTTCCTTTGTTCCAGTTGCACGAGATCATAACTTTCAGGCATTGCTTTCTTCTTGTGTGCAGGAGATAAACTTCAGCCTGGATCGGATTGAGTTTGCAGATGCTTTGATGGAACTGAGTTACGGCGTATGGGAAGGGCTTAGGAAGGTAGACGTATACAGCGGCGATGTACCCAGCCTTATGGTAAACTTAAATCAGGACTTTTATGCACCAGGAGGAGAGTCACAGCGCCAAGTTGAGTTCCGCGTAATGGATTTCCTGAACCATATTGTATTGGCGCGACTATCATCAGACATCGATCTTCAAAAAGACACAAGATTATACTATGCAACACATCACGCGGAAGGCTCAACAAAAGGGCTGCATGCGCCAACCAGTCCTTATGGTGGTCTAGGAAGAGATAAGAGTAGAATGAGCAGCGTTGCACAAACATCTCTCGGTCAAAGGGTTCGTTCGTCGGTGCATGCTGATCAGAAACTTGGACCGTCTTCAACACAGCTGTTGCAGACTCATTATGTGGCCTTGTTCTCTCATGAAATGGCCATCAAATGCCTTCTGCGTGGAATTATGGGCTTTGCACCCAATGTAGTCGACCAGTTATCCATAGATCCAACGTCTGTTACTTTGCTGAGGCACTCAAATCTTTATGGCTGGAAGATAATGCAGGTTAATGATGTTTCCCATCTTCGCTCTGTATAATTACCGTCAAAATTAAATCCATAAATTGGTCTGAAGATCAAGGAGGATATCTTGCTAATGCAGAATCCATAGATAGATCCTAAGGTCATTGTGGGACTTACCTATCTTTGTCATCGCCTCTCTATATAAACAGCCAAGAAGTCGGTCTTTCTAATGCAGGCCAGCCAAATACATAAGAAATCAACTTGTACATATGCTCTTTAAAAGTAATATATGAACAACTTTTGGTTCCTACTAAAGACATTTCTCAGCACATGTCTGAACTATGGAATGCGCACCAAATTTGACCCTCAGCATGGACTTTTCTGAAAGCTATCGCTTGGATAAACATAGGTTATATACATAAGGTCCATAATATGGAATGCTCTATAGATCCGATCACTTCAAGAGTGCCAAATCCAATGCAAATAACTAGATCCATATGCTTATGTTTTCCTTAAAACTTCCTTCATTCTTCCTCGTTCTATTTCACTGATGAGAGAGCGTTAACAGAGAACATTCTATTTCGATTGGGTTATACAACTGTATGTGAATTTTACTTAGTGACTAGAGAGTGTCAACATTGATCTTGAAGTTGATCATGAGGGTTCATGATGTTTTTTCCTTTTCAAATTACAAAGTGTGATATTAGAACATGGATTGAAACATAATAGATTAAAGATATGTAAAAGCGTATACAATTTTACAAGCTATCAATGCATATACCTATGTAAATAAGGAAATTATTCTTTAAAACTTCATTTGTTCTTCCTCATCCTATTTCACTGACTAGAGAGCGTTAACAGAGAACATTCTATTTTGTTTCGGTGATACAAGTGTATGTGAATTTTACTTAGTGACTAGAGAGTGTTAACATTGATCTTGAAGTTGATCATGAGGGTTCATGATGCTTTTTCCTTTTCAAATTGCAAAGTGTGATATTAGAGCATGGATTGAAACATAATTATCTAGATTAAAGATATGTAAAAGCGTATACAATTTTACAAGCTATCAATGCATATACCTATGTAAATAAGAAAAGTATTTCTTAAAACTTCATTCGTTCTTCCTCGTTCTATTTCACTGAATAGAGAGCGTTAACAGAGAACATTCTATTTCGATTGGGATATACAGGTGTATGTGAATTTTACTTTGTGACTAGAGAGTGTTAACAATGATCTTGAAGTTGATCATGAGGGTTCATGATGCTTTTTCCTTTTCAAATTACAAAGTGTGATATAAGAGCATGGATTGAAACATAATTATCTAGATTAAAGATATGTAAAGGAGTATACAATTTTACAAGCTATCAATGCATATACCTATGTAAATAAGAAAATTATTCCTTAAAACTTCATTCGTTCTTCCTCATTCTATTTCACTGACTAGAGAGCGTTAATAGAGAACATTCTATTTTGATTGGGATATACAAGTGTATGTGAATTTTAGTTAGTGACTAGAGAGTGTTAACAATGATCTTGAAGTTGATCATGAGGGTTCATGATGCTTTTTCCTTTTCAAATTACAAAGTGTGATATTAGCGCATGGATTGAAACATAATTATCTAGATTAAACATATGTAAAAGCGTATACAATTTTACAAGCTATCAATGCATATACCAATGTAAATAAGAAAATTATTCCTTAAAACTTCATTCATTCTTCCTCATTCTATTTCACTGACTAGAGAGCATTAATAGAGAGCATTAATAGAGAACATTCTATTTCGATTGGGATATACAAGTGTATGTGAATTTTACTTAGTGACTAGAGAGTGTGAAGTTGATCATGAGAGTTCATAATGCTTTTTCCTTTTCAAATTACAAAGTGTGATATTAGAGCATGGATTGAAATATAATTATCTAGATTAAAGATATGTAAAAGCGTATACAATTTACAAGCTATCAATGCATATACCTATGTAAATAAGAAAAATATTCCTTAAAACTTCATTCCTTCTTCCTCGTTCTATTTCACTGACTAGAGAGCATTAACAGAGAACATTCTATTTCGATTGGGATATACAAGTGTATGTGAATTTTACTTAGTGACTAGAGAGTGTTAACAATGATCTTGAGGTTGATCATGAGGGTTCATGATGCTTTTTCCTTTTCAAATTACAAAGTGTGATATTAGAATATGGATTGGAGAAATCTATAAATGATAGATATCGAATCCCCCACTGAATAAAAAGCAAGAAAGAATTGAGAACCATATTCATCAAGGTAGATATAAAGTGTAAAATAGTTATGTTAGGAATATTAGAATATTAATGACCATATCACAATTGAATTCTGTGAAACATAATTATCTAGATTAAAGAGATGTAAAAGCATACACAATTTTACAAGCTATCAATGCATCTACCTATGTAAGTAAGAAAATTATTTCTTAAAGCTTCATTCGTTCTTCCTCATTCTATTTCAGTGACTAGAGAGTGTTAACAGAGAACGTTCTATTTCGATTGGGATATACAAGTGTATTTGAATTTTACTCAGTGACTAGAGAGTGTTGACAATGATCTTGAAGTTGATCATGAGGGTTCATGATGCTTTTTTCTTTTCAAATTATGAAGTGTGATATTAGAGCATGGATTGGAGAACTCTATAATGTGATAGATATCAAATCCCCCATTAAATAAAAAGCAAAAACGAAGTGAGGAACTAACTAAAAATAAGTGCAAAATAGAGCATATTCCAAGGTGTAAAGGTCATCTATGAAGATGTACTTGGAGCTTTGTAGTATCTTTTAGATATCAAAAATGGTGTTAGAATCGAGAATTTTGAGACATTGAACTAGAAAGAATAGAGCTTTAGAATGATGAATCACTTCATAGGTAAAGACCTTTGAGGTTTCATCATAGATACAGAAATAACATACAACTTCTAGATAAAGATCAATAGAATCTCAAAGGAGAACTTATAATGGTGGATGACAGGGATTAAGTGGTCATATATTGAACTTATAGAGATCAAATTGAACCTTTCAAATAGAGAGATTGTATTAGGCCTCTATTAAAACAAGGAATGTTGGAATCATAAAGGTTTTTATTTTTTGAAGTTAAAATGAAGTGTAAATGCACACACCCAACCTCATCAAGTAGAGGCACCCTTTGCATCCCATAGGTAAGGGGTGCGCATCCCTCAACTTTTAGTTCCCTATAGATATGTCTAGCCTAAGGGGATTTTTCATCCCATAGGTAAAGGGCTTGCAGACCTCAAATTTTGTTTCCATATCGATACATCGAGCCCAAGGGGAATACTCAACATGGAACTTCCTCCTAGATAGTTGAAGGCATGGACCACTAGACCATGCCTATTCAAGAATCAAGAAGAGTATGAAGGAGCCAAAATCATCTCAATTAATGACTATGTATTTACAATAAGTTAATTTGCTAATTATCTGATTTATCCAATTTAATATGTTGACTATGTATTTACTATAAGATAATTGGATAATTAGTTGATTCCTCTAGATCAAATGTTGTTTATAGGATAATGCTTTCATGCCATTAAAGAAATTATAAATAGAAATATTTTTAGATCTATTTATATCTAAATGTGGAAGTAGAAATCAATGTGAAAGAGACATAAGTATATATATTAATCGATTACTCTAATCTAAAAATTAACAAATAAAGAAGATGAATAAAAACTTACTTATTGTCCAATCTGAATTAGATATTTTAGTTAATACTTAGTATATTTGAATTTTTCCAAATATAAATGTTTTCTAATAGTTTGAAACTCAAAGGAGCATAATTTTAAGCAAATTATATTCTAAATTCTGGTAAGCATAAGGTAAAAACACAAGAGAATTATGGAGTGCATTATTGAAAAATTTTAGATATCAACACCAGTAGAAGCAACTCTACAAAACACAATAGAACTATCTAGCCCTTCCAATCCCATCAAAGACCTTAGTGAGTCTTAGGTCAGCAACCCCCATCCCTACCAATGTAATCTCATTCAAGTATACAATAGTGGAAGAAAATCAAGATAGAGCGTTAGTGCATGTATTACGTATAATGATACTAATGCTAATAGCTTTGACTCTTCACATGATGATAGTGTACCCACATATTATATAGAGACACTAGAGCACCCAAAGGGTTCTCATTATAGAACCCCTCCACTAGAACCTAATTGAGAACCACAGTACATGAATTTCATGTATGTTAATAAAAAACCTGGGCACCTAGATGAGACAAGTTAGCTCATCATCTCCTAGGGGACCATGCTTTAGATGCCAAGAAGATCATTTTGTGCATGAGTGTACACATCCACGACTCCTAGACAATCTCGATCCATTATGATTCAAGAATTTTGCTTAGATTGTGGTAAGAACATCTCATTTGTGATTTCCCTAATAATCCAGCCAATGCATCAAAAGTAGCACAAGTCAATGTGTTCATCATAGTGCAAAACCTTAATAGATGCTTAACAAAGATTACTCTAGTTTAGATAGTTACTAAGCGCAAGATTTAAGGAAATACATGACCCTAGAACAAGAGAAGGAATCTGACTCAAGTGAGCTAGATGAACCAAGTAAAAAGAAGGTTGGAGCTTGGAAAGAGATTAGAGATAGGGTGAAAAGAAAGTGGTTAGAGAAGCTAGTAGAGCTAGGAGGAAGTCTCATGGAAACGAAAGCAACAATCTTAGAATTCACATCTCAAAATCCCTCAAACCTAAAGCCATCCCCATTCTATCTTCTCATACCAAAGCATCTGTTCTTTCCATACCAAAGGTAGGATCAATTTTTGAAGATTATACCCCAAGGGACTTGGACATGATGTTCAAGGAATATCAAGCTCATCTCCAATTAAAGTCAAATGTAGAAAAAATAGATTAGAGTTAACTTGAGAATTGATTTAAAGATTGAGAAACCGAAGAGATGGTTTAGAGATTGAGCGATTCAAAACTCTGTAGTAAAGTAGTAGAATTGACTTATATTATATTGGAGGCCAACCAACTCTTCAATTGCTCAAATTTTGTGAAGAGAGATCTATTTTTTCAAGGACTATTAGAACGATTGGAGCAATTGGGGCCTAATCCAGGGGCTTCACTACCACAAATGGCTCATTTTAGTTGAAGTGAGAGACGATGTTTCTACCTGAGATAAGCTTATGTTCCCAACTCAACAGAGTGTGGAATATGTCCCTCCATCACCAAGTACTTTCAAGAGTTCTTGTGGGAAATGTAAGAAGGAAAGTGGGCCAAAGAACAAGAGAACCCCCCACCACTTTAGGAGAGAAATAACCTACAAGATCAATAAATCCCACCTCTATATGGAGATTAATTAGAACCTCAATAAGAGGAGGGTTTAGATTTCGAATCTAATTCCTTACATGATTTACTACATTTCATAAGACCTAGGGACTCTAGATCATTCTAGATGAGAGCCCCTACAATATGAGTGAGAAATGAAGATTCCATCATACCCAAGAACACTGAGGTGGTGAAGAACACTAAAGTGTAGTGTCACCTCACTTTAGAGGAGCTCATGAATATAAAACCCGAGCTATGGAAGTACTTGGTGAATCGAGTTTTAGAACTTAATTCTATCCAATCAAAATCAAGATCCAAAATAAAAGTACCAGAGATCCCCATAGATATACGGGACATGAGCAAAGGTGAAGAAGGTAATACCTATCTTCCCATAACCTACAAGGGTTCTTCCACTAAGGCAATCTTAGATTCAGTGACATCTATCGCCATTGTGACCACATCCTTATGGATAGTGTGGGGCAGAATGGCATTGCAACCTACAAGAATGAAGCAAAATGGCCAATGGTCATATTGAGTATCCATTAGGATTTCTAGAAGGGATCACACTCACCACTTGTTGCATGGAGTTTCAACATACACTTTCCATATGTGATTTTGGAAAATGAATGTATATGAGATGATACTAGGAAGAGTTTTTTACGATGCTACAATTAGTGCAAGGTTGGGATACTGACTCCTTGTAACAACAACACTTAGGTGTAATGACGAAAATCAACTTGAAAGACTACACATATAGAGATGTCCCATTCATATAGTGGAATCCTATCCATAATATGCATTGGGACTCAATATCAATACATTTTGTGAGCACTTTGGACTCATCATGGCTCCATGAAGATACTCACTTATGGATGTGTAGAGTAGTTGAAGCACAAGAGAAGAGCCTAGAAACTACTGACCCACAAACCTCAAAGAAGGTCATAGCCCTAGAAGACCTACCTATGCATCGATGGTATTTGAAGATGAGGAATTTGAGCCTCATGGTTGGGCAAAAATACCTTTAACCATGGATATAGGATATAATGAAGAACAATGGACCCATCATTGTGACAAAGATGGCTATGATATTTCATTGTTCATGTGTAAACTGATAAAGGATGAAGAGGATGAAGAATCCATAGTGATGGAAAATTTTTGTGAATCTTAGGAGGGATACTCGTATTTAGTAGGACCCAAGGATGTAGAGGAAGAAATCATCAGATCAAGAAATCCGGCACTCAAAGTAAGAAAAGAAAATGAGAAGAAGATAAATAAGAAAACTGTCTCAAGAAGAGAAGAAATCATCATTCAAGGTACCAAAAAAATTAGAAGTATGAGGCTGAGGATAGAAAAATCATGATGAGGATGCTTAAGTTAGAAGCCTTGAGAGGAGAACTATATGGTAAAAAAATAGTAGTAATAGTTGAGTACCGGGAGGAAATATGCACACACATAGGAGATTATTTACGCCTT
>CM035409.1:22724656-22739656 GCA_020310875.1 Ceratopteris richardii | reverse complement strand
TACCTAGTAAGATGGTTTCTCTTATTGATGATGTTGGAGGAGATGGTGGATAGTCATAAGAGATGAGGTGGTGTTGCTAGATCTTGCTTCACACCTGTGGAGAATGATGACTGGAGAGTCTAGTGGGCCTCTTTGGCTTGCTAAGGAACACAAATAATCATGTCTGTAGCTTGGGAGAGGATCCACTAATTGATGGATCAAAGCAGATATGTTGAAGTTGATCCAAGAACAAAAACTTGATATTTTTGCTCTTACGCCTCTTCAATGTTTTGAACAATTATTTGAGCACAGCATCAACTGACTTAATTCCATTTAGGGAACTCTAGTTAACTTAGTAAGCTATCAATCCTGAGTGATTTCATAAAAAATGATCTACTACATGCAGAGAAAGATGTTTAGCAAATCATAGCTCCATCTCAACATTCATGGGCTGCAACAGTCATCAGACCAGTGAGCAAAGATACATTAATATCTCACAATTCTGAGAACCAATGCTAATGAGATTTTGTAGGTGTATATTAGACAATATTCGAAATCTAACATGCTTTAAAATATGGCAAATGATCAACTAGAAACTAAGAACAAGATCTAAGAAGATCACAATTCTGATGGAGTTATAACAGAGAAGTGAAATAAGAATGTATTGATCATATATGTACTATAACATGTACAAATACAGTGTCATTGGCAATCATACATTACTCAATGTGTGAGAGGCGAGTGAGCTATGAGATAAGCTCCCACTTCACAATGAATGTCCTTCAAAATGATCTCCAACACTCGAGATACATGTGGGTCTTCCCGATCCTCTTTTTATAGTCATGCTTGGAGCCAAAGTTTGAATTCAAATTCAAACCTCTACCTAAAAGGTGACTCCTAAAGTGTAGGATAGATTCCCTCATCACTCAACAACCAAATGATTCATGAGTTTAGATCTTCCTAACGTCATGTGGGTGTCATCCACTTTTACAAGGATAAATGTGAAGAATTTTACAAGAGATTGATCATATGAAGCCCTGCATAAGTTATGCCAATAAATCAAGCATATGCTAATTATTCAAGTATGTGGGCTTGGTTTTAATTGCACCAACATCTCTCCCTCAAGCCTAACATGCTTGTTCTTCATTGCTCCTTGATTTCCTACAAACCAATCATCAATTTGAACATGTTCATCTTTGTCCCATCCAAGGACTTTGTGAGTATATTTGCACACTGTAAATGAGTTGACACATAAAATAGTTGAATATCCTTGTTAAGTAATTTCCCACTTACATAATGATAGTGCGCTTCAATGTGCTTAGTCCTTGCATGATATACAAGATTAGCAGCCAAATGAAGTGAGCTAGTGTTATCTCCAAAGACTATTGGAGTGTAGGAATGTATCTCCAAATCTGCATATAGTTGCTTAAGCCACATAACTTCTTGAGTTGCATTCGCCAAACCTCTATATTCTGCTTCTATGGAAGATAAAGCCACGTTTGGTTGCTTGTAAGATGACCAAGGTATAAGCTTTGAACCTGCAAAGGATAGGTACCCTGAAGTGTTCCTCCTATCATCCTTCGAGCCAGCTCTATCTACATCCGAATACATCTTTATATCTATGTCAGAGGTGAAGGGATAGAACAACCCTTCATTCATTGTACCCTTTAGATACTTAAGCACCCTCTTTGTAGCTTCCATATGAGGCTTTCTTGGTACATGCATAAACTGGCTCAATGTACTCACTCCATAGGCAATATCTACTCTTGTTAGAGTAGCATAATTTAGACTTCCCACAAGTTGTTGATAACATGTAACATCATCAAGTGGTTCAACTTCATGGGAACTCAATTTATGGTTGAGTTCCATAGGAGTACCTACAATTTCAGTGTTCTCCATCTTAAACTTTACCAACGTATCATGTATGTACTTCCTTTGGGTGATAAATATACCAAAATCTGTATACACAAGTTCTAAGCCAAGAAAGTAGGTTAATAAACCAAGATCACTGATTTTAAATTCCTTCATTAATTGTGTCTTGACATGCTTGATGCCATTAGCATCATTCCCTGTAATAATGATGTCATCTACATAGACAAATAAGTAGATAACTTCTAACTTGTTCTTATTAAAAAATAAAGAAGAGTCTGCTTTGCTTGCTACAAAGCCTTGATCCTTCAAATAAGTAACCAATCTATGGTTCCAAGCTCTATGAGCTTGCTTGAGACCATAGAGTGCCTTCCTAAGCTTGCATACATAACCTATTTTATCTTCATCTTCAAAACCTGGTGGTTGTGCCATATATACTTCTTTTGATATCTATCCATTTAAGAATGCATTCTTGACATCTAACTAATGTAGATTCCAATTTTTAGAAGTAGCAACACTTAACAAAATCCTAATTGTTGGCATCTTTGCCAGAGGTGAAAATGTTTCTTCATAGTCCACTCCATGAGTTTGGGCAAATCCTTTTGCCACTAATCTTGCCTTGTACCTGTTTATAGAGCCATCGAAGTTCTTTTTTATTTTGTATATCCACTTGGATCCAATTACCTTCATGCTTGGCTTCTAGGGGACTAGATCCCAAGTATAATTTTCCTATAGTGCTTCCACTTCTTCCTGCATAGCTTCTCTCCATTCTTTCTTCTTCTTAGCCTCTTCAAATGAAGAAGGCTCTTCTGTCATTGTGTCTTTAGTGATATACACAGAGTGCTTGGTGACTAAAGATGTATCATATCCATACCTTATGGGCTTCTTGCTTCTCTTTATGATCTCCTTAGTGCTTGAATTGAAGACTCTAGTTTGTCTTCTAATTGCTTGAGTTTGACCTTGCCTCTTGACTTCCAAGCCTTGAAGTCAATCTGTTCTTCACCCTCTGAGTTGATATCTTCTACTAAGTGTTGATCTTCTTGAGTGAGGGTTGGAAAATCATTTTCCAAATCATATGGTAATTTGACTTTCCTGCAATCATCTTCCAACCATGAATTATTTTCATTAAATACTACATCCCTACTAACTATAAATGCTTTGTTAGTGGGATCGTACAGCCTATACCCCTTTTGGTTCTGATCATGCCCAATAAATATACATTTCTCACCTTTAGGGTCAAGCTTTCCTCTAATTTGTGACGGGATGTGTGCATAAGCAATGCACCCAAATATTTTACAATGGTCCAATGAGGGCCTCCTACCATTCCATGCTTCATAGGGTGTCATACCATCCAATGATTTGGATGGAAGCTTGTTGACCAAGTAGGTGGATGTGGAAACAGCCTCTACCCATAGATAATTAGGTAACTTTTTCTCATTTAACATAGACTTCGCAGCTTTAAAAATTAACATGTTCTTTCTCTCTGCCACTCCCAATTCAGTTCTAGAGTGTATGTTGTTG
Organism: Ceratopteris richardii; assembly: GCA_020310875.1. NCBI lineage: Eukaryota > Viridiplantae > Streptophyta > Polypodiopsida > Polypodiales > Pteridaceae > Ceratopteris > Ceratopteris richardii. The sequence goes on along the minus strand of CM035409.1, from coordinate 22,736,287 downwards.
TTACTTCCCTCTTTATGCCTATGTCCTATATAAATGAATCAAATTCATGCGAAAAATACTCACCACCTCCATCATATATGATCCTCTTCAAGCTCCTTCCTATTTGATTTTCAACTAGTTCCAAGTACTTCTTGAAACATGTAAATATCTCATCCTTATGCTTCATGAAATAAAGGATTGTCCATCTATTGTAATCATCAATAAATGAAACATAGTACCTTGAACCTGAGATGGATGGATCTTTGCTAGGACCCCACACATCAGTGTGTACAAGTTCCAAATATTCTTCATGAATGTATCCACTCGTGTTGCATGGTTGCTTGTGAGCTTTGCCAAATTGGCATGCTCCACATTTCTATATCATATGTTGCTTGTTCACATTGGGAATTCCAAGCACACTTTGATCCCTGTATATTTGCTTCAGATTCCTTTCTCCTATGTTTCCTAGCCTTTTGTGCCATATTTCTAACTCGGATAAGGTTTAATCTCTATAACTGAGTAGTGTCATGTTCCTTGTGTCTTCAATTTCAAATGTGAATAATCTACCACACTTCTCACCTTTGGCAATACTTTTGAATCCTTATTGGGGGTCTTCCACATATGCTCCATGCTTAGTGAATCTGACATGTAAACCTTTCTCAACAATCTTCCCAACACTAATTAGGTTTTTGGTTATAGTTGGCACATACAAAACTTTACTCAAAAGGTTCATGCTACCATCAGGTGTTTTGACATTTTCAATTTTTTTGACTGCGTGTTTAGTATCATCACATGTTTGTACTTCATGCTTCGCTTTGGGTTCTTCAAGATCAAATAATAGAGCTACAGTTCCAGCCACATGATTGGAACAACCTGAATCAATGTAGAAAAGATGCTCATCATCTTTACCATGCTTGGATGTCATGTTCATGATGAGTAATGAGTCTTCTTGGTCTTCAATATAGTTGTTGTAGTCCTTTCTTCCTGTAAAGTTTCCTTGATAATTGTTGTTGTTGTAGCCTTGATTGTAGTTGTGGCTATAGTTGTCCATAGCTACCTCTATAGAAGCCTCTTCCCCTTTGATTCCTAGTATTCTTGAAGCATTCTTCTGTGGTGTGGTTGTTAAGACCACAGATGTTGCAGGGTGAATTATTGTAGGGTCTCCACCTGCCTTGCTTTCCTCCTCTGCCCCTTCCTCTAGCACCTCTTCCTCTTCCTGCATAATTATCTTGAGAGGTACTAGCCTCTTCTTCATGCTTCTTGCCTTTACCTTTATCCTTAGCTTTATTATTATCTCTATAAAGGGCACAAGATTGATTATCGCTAGAGTTGTCACCATTCTTGTTGAGCTTTGTCTCATGGGTGAAGAGTTTCCCCATCAAGGTGTTGAGGTCAGGTCTACGCATATCCATGTAGAGGTCCATTGTTGTGGTAAAGGACTCCCACTTGTCATCAACCTTGATTCCATTAATGACCTGCCTCACTATGTGTTCTTCTTCTATGTGCTCTCCAATGCTTGCAAGCTAGTCAGCCACATCTTTCATCTTGGTTACATAGTCAACCACTTCTTGCTTTGGTTGATTCTTTAGAGTTGTAAACTCCATCCACAACTGATTCTTCCGAGCTCTTGTGTTTGATGAGAAGTATGATAAGAGTACTTCCCAAGTCTCTTGGGAGGTCTTACAATTCCTAACACGTGGTAACAAGAAATCAGAGATTGAGGTTAGTAGATATGACCTGGCAAGAGCATCCTTGGCACACCATGTGGTCAACCTTTCTTGCTCTTCCCTTGTAGGTTGTTGCTTGCTCCTGAAGATTGGCATCTCTTCATCTCCTGAGATGTATCCATATAGATTTCTCCCTTGAAGGTAGGCTTGCATCCTAAGTGACCATGTTGAGTAGTTTTTCGTGTCCAATTTGTCAATGAAGGATGGAAATCCATCTCCCATCTTGATTGTTGTTGCTGTGATACCATTGTTGGAGGAGATGGTGGATAGTCACAAGAGATAGAGTGGTGTTGCTAGGTAGTGCTTCACACATGCTAAGAATGATGGTTGGAGAGTGTAGTGGGCCTCTTTGGCTTGCTAATGAACACAAAAAATCATGTATATAGCTTGTGAGATGATCCACTAATTGATGGATCAAAACAGATATGTTGGAGTTGATCCAATAACAAAAACTTGCTATTTTTGCTCTTACACATGTTCAGTGTTTTGAACAATTCTCTAAGCACAGTAGCAATTGACTTAATTCCTTTTGAGGAACTCTAATTAACTTACAAAAGCTATCAATCATGACTGATTTCATAAAAAATGATGGACTACATGCAGAGAAAGATGTTCAGTAAATCATAGCTTAATCCCGACATTCATAGGCTGCAACAAACATTAGATCAGTGAGCAAAGATACATTAATATCTCATGATTCTGAGAAGCAATGCTAACGAGATTTTCTAGCTACATAATAGACAGTATGCTTGATCTAACATGCTTTAAAACATGGCAAATGATCAACTACACACTCGGAACATGCTCTAAGAAGATCATTGTTTTGATGGAGTTACAACAGAGAAGTGAAATAAAAGTGTAATGATCATATATGTATTATAACATGTACAAATACACTGTCATTGGCAATCATACATTGCTCAATGTGTGAGACATGAGTGAACTATGAGATAACCTCCCACTTCACAATGAGTGTCCTTCAAAATGATCTCCAAGGCTTGAGACACACGCGCGTCTTCATGATCCTCTTTTTATAGTGATGCTTGGAGCCAAAGTTTGAATTCAAATTCAAACTTCTACCTAAAAGGTGACTCCTAAAGTATAGGATAGATTCCCTCATCAGTCAACAACCAAATGATCCGTGATTTTAGAGCTTCCTAACTCCTTGTGGATGTAATTCACTTTTACGAGGGTAAATATGAAGAATTTTACAAAAGATTGATCATATGAAGCCTTGCATAAGTTATGCCAATAAATCAAGCATATGCTAATTATCCAAGTATGTAGGCTTGGGTTTAATTGCACCAACAAATGAGACAAAATTTTGAAGTACTTAGGGAAAGCAAAACTCATTTACGGGCTGATCATCTTTCATGACTCGCTTGAGGGCAATGCACACAAGGTGTTTTCGATGAACTTCTAGACACTATCTTTTCAACTTAGAAGTAATTTCTAAATGGGATAAAACTATTGTGCCTATTTTGACCTTTGGAACTCTTCATAAGAATGTGAAAAGTAGTGAAAGAGATGTGATATATTGATATATTAAGATAGGATGTGTGTGAACAAACTAGGACTGCCAAGGCACTTCTTTTCCTCTTTAGGAGGTTTTTTCCCTTGGGCTTGTATATACAGGTATTAACGGGTTCCTTATCTTTGTACATTCTAATGGTAATACATTCAGCATTTTGTGTTGTGATCCAAGCTTCTTCTTCTTCCTTGTGATGTTTGCATGCTTCCACAGACATCAAACTCCAACAATTGGTATCTGAGAAGTTCCTCGCTTCATCTAAGGCATCGTAAACACCCCTCCGGTCACAGTCTCAAAATCACACAAAATTTTGTGAGCATACTCAAGACGATTAGGAGATCAAACTAGCTTTGCTATGTGGTGTCGAAATCGTGATCTTACCTCATTTTGGACTTTGAACTCATTATCATAGTGCTTATGTAGGCAATTTTTTCTTTTTGTGCCAAAGATATATATAGGTTTTGGTTCGCCAGTATAAGCATCTCAAATTCTGCTACAGGTTTAACAAGACTTGACAGGGTAACTCTAGTCAAATTTTTGAGATACAATCATTTTTCTATATGAGGATATTTTAGTCAATGGCCATGGCTGAAAGCAGTGATGTAATCCATATGTTGGCTACTCAGGATGAGTTGTTTGGTACCAATTACCCATTATGGGCTTATATGATGCATCATGCATTGGTTGCAAAAGGATTGTGGGATATCGTGTAGGATATTGAAAAATGTCCTATTACACCTGCAAACACAATCGTTGAAGGTGATGTAGATAATGTTGAAGATGATGATATTCTTCATGTTCTTGTTTGTGCTATGGTTCTTGCTAAACCTATTGTAGAGCAAATTTTTTGGGATGGCAAAGATGCTCAGGCACATGCATTGATGGCCTTGTCTGTCAAACGTGCCATTATTCCTCACATTCACTCTTGTAGAACAGCTAAGGATGCTTGGGATACACTTAACACTTTATACCAGGCAAGGAATGAGGCTCGTGTTTCTTACCTCCAAAAGAGTTGGAGAGTGAGCACATGAATGAAGGAGATTCCATGGACATGTTTCTGACAAAGATCAAAGATATGAAGGAATAGTTGACTTTTGCTGATGAAGTCTTACCTGATAGTTCACTTGTGCAGACTATTCTGAATGGTCTTCCTGATTCAAATCAGAGTTTGGCTTCTACTCTTTGTTTGATGATGAAAGGCAATCCAAATTCCTTTACATTTGAGGAGTTAGTATTTTTTGTATTGTAGGAAGATTAGTTTAAGTAGAAAAGGTCCATTATGTGTGTTGTAGATCAAGCTTTCCTGGCTAGTCAGAAGGGCAAAGGTAAATGGAGCTCTGCTGTTACACATGTTTGTGCATAGAGATGCACAAAGGCCTCATGACATGTCCAATCATGTATGGACTAATATGGATGCATCAACTATCTCCACTATCCCGTTATATTTGTGGATTCTAAATATGAGTCTATGATGTATAAGGAGATGATTTGTGCATCATGGCAAAGACTACGTGATATCTATGAAAGTACATTGACTCGTGTGATACATAAATCACATCCATGCCTTTGATGTTGGCATAGTGGTCGTGAGGGCCATACTCAATGATGTTGCTTCAAGTAGATGATACGAGGATGTCATAGACATGCACGTGATGAAGGTCAAGTAATGGTTTCAAGAAATTCCATGGTGATTCATTATGTCAGTGATGGTGATGTCACATTCTCCTATGGCTCATCTCAAGATTCCTCTTGTTCATAGGATAGCACAAATATTTCTTGGTTGTTTCATGCATGATTAGCCACTTTCCATCTTACTCCAATTTGAGAGTGGCTTTGTTGATTCTCACATGAGAGTCATGGACATGTGCACATGCTTGGTGGTAAGACATATAACATTGAGGGTGCATGAGATATATGCCTTATGTTATCTCGTGAAGCATCATATACACTTAGACATGTATGTTATGTGCCTTTATTTCATAGGCACTTGATTTCATATTAACCATTTACAAGAGAGAATATGTTATGCATTCTCTGGTGAGTCATTTAAAATTGCAATTGGGACAACTTATGTGTATTAGAGATTCTAGGGTTGGGCACATGTTTCCACTTTTAAAAATAAAGAAGTAAGGTCGTATATATTTTTGAAAAAGGATTTTCTTCAAATGGAAGGAAAATACAAAAATAAAAAATAGAAGCATTTACTTCAGCAAGTAGTGGAGATCAAAAGAGAATCAATCAAAAGAGAATCAAATACAAAAAAGCTAAACTAGAAGAGGAGTGCCTACTCAAAGTAGTGGAAGAGTTATGGAGAAGAGCTCTCAAACTCATCATGAGAGTTTTTGGTCACTTGGATATAAAAGAGGCAAGGGAGGACACTCAAGAATAGAGGAAGAAAGAGTGGAACTCCCCTTGTAGCTAGTTCATTTGGTTTGAGTCATTTCATTCTCTTCACTCTCATAGACTATGTCTAGCTGCATACCAATTTATGGGTAGTCTACTTGTGAGAGTCATATCTCTCAACATATCAGAGTTTAAACATTCGTTGGAAAGCTTAACTTGAGTACTTCCTCTATCGAGAACAGTTTTATCAAATTCCTTATGTTCTGTGAGTTATTCAGTTTTTAGTGAAGTCTAGTTTTTAGCTTGACTGAGTGAACATGTAGCCTATTTTAAGGCAAAGAGTTTCCAACCCAAAACTACTCCAAATTGAGTGTTTGAAAGATCATTTGAAAGCTTTAAGTGTCTAGCTTGAGTGACCAAAATTCATTGCATTTTTTACTTGGTACCAGTTTTTCATTTGAAGGTTCAGCTGTTGGCAAAAGTCTTGATCCTAAGAAGGTCTTCTACACTTTCCGCTACGAAAAGGAGAGAAATTCTCCAACAATTGGTATGAGAGCATTGGAGTTTGAAGAGGCAAAGCATTGGAATTGAAGTGAAGCAAAGGAGAAGCTATAAATCAAGGGGGAGCTTTGTAAAGTCAAGGAAGAGCGCCACAATATATTTGAGGTAAACTTCAATCTTAGAAGTTTTCAATGGTTGATTTAGGACAACAAGTTGAGAAGTTAGACAAAGATAATTTTCATTCTTGGAGGTATACAATGATAAATTGCCTTAAAGGTAAAGGTTTATAGAGTCTAGTTAATGGAGATGATCCACAACCCGTGGACCTTAAAGATCCCAACATTACTCCGGCACAAAGGAGACAATTTGCTGATTGGGAAGAGAGGAAACGAAGGGTGATGTTCCTCATCTCACAAGTTATTTCTAACATTATAATTGGTCATGTGCAAAGCTTAGAAACAGCCAAGGAAGTTTAGTAAGCATTGGAGAAGGTGTATGCTACCTCAACAAGGTCTCGGAGGATGCAACTCAAGAACGAGCTCAACAACATGAGGAAAAGCTTAAACCAAAGCATTAATGAGTATACATTGAGGATCAAGGAGCTTTGAGATCAGCTAGCATTAGTTGGATGCAATATAGAAGAGGAAGACATCGTCCAAACAACCCTCAATGGCTTAAGGAGTGAAGAAAAGTGGAAACCCCTCATCACAAACATTCTTTATAGAGACAATCTACCAACATTCGACAAGATTATATTAAATCTTATGGCTGAAGAGGTTGCTCAAGAAGGAGAAGGCAACAAAGGTAAGGACAACCATAGTCAAATGTTATATGCAGGATGAGGTAGAGGAAGGAACTCAAGAGGAGCCTCGAGAGGAAGAGGAAGAAGCTACAACAACACAAATTTCAGCCAACACAACTCGGTGGACAACAAGGACAACTCAAATGACAACACACATGAAGAGGTCGAGGAAGAAATAGAGGAAGAGGTCGAGGTTCATACAATCCCCATAAAGGTATAACATGTTATCATTGTGGTAAACTAAGACATTATGCAAATGATTGTTGGCAAAAGAATGGAAGGCTGAATGTAGGCAACCAAAGGAGCCAAAATAACTATGCGAGTACATCAAGTGAAGGAGACAAGAAAACCATGCTTGCCATGAAGCATGAGTACAACAACCCGAGAAGTGATGATAAAAAATGTTCATAGATTTAGGTTGCAGCAACCATATGACATGCCAAGGGGATTTATTCACAAAGCTACAAGCTCCAAGTGGAAAAGGATGTGTGGAGACCCGTGATGAAACTCAACACGCAATTGAGCATGTTGGAGATATCAAGCTTGGAGATAAGAAGGTATTGGATGATGTTCTTCATGTTCCTACTATTGCAAAGAATTTGATTTCAGTAGGACAAATGGTAGAGAAAGGATAACATGTTATCTTCAATGAAAAAGGTTGCTTTATAAAGAATCCAAAAGAAGGATTCAAGGTCATTTCTCAAGGAAGGAAAGAAGGAAAGATGTTCACTTTGGACATTCAACAACCACATGTAAAAGGTGATGTATATTCAGTTTGGAAACAATAGGATTGCTGAAATCGATTTATGGCACAAAAAATTTGGACATATCAACATTCCCAAGCTCAAGGACATGAGCAACCATGAAGTGGTAAGAGGTCTTCCAAGATTCAATGATGTTGGACTGCATGAGTTTTGTGAAGCATGCCAACTAGGGAAGCAAACTCGACAACCATTCAAGAAGAGCAACCAGTGGCAAGGAATGTTCTCAACTTGATACACATGGATGTATGGGGACCATCACAACAACCATCAGTGGCTGGTAATAGATGTTTTGTCACTTTTATTGATGCTCATTCAAGAAAAGTATGGATGTTCCGCATAAAACAAAAACCAGATGTGTTCTCCATGTTCAAGAGATTTAAAGCACATGTAGAAAAGGAAACAGGACGCTACATAAAGACCTTGAGGTCCGATGGAGGAGGAGAATATTTCTCCAAAGAATTTTCAGATTTTCTTTATGAAAATGGCATCAAGCAACAATTTACATGTAGGTACACACCTCAACAAAATCGAATAGCTGAAAGAAAAAATAGACATATCACAGAAGTTGCTAGATGCATGCTCAACGAGATGAAGGTGCCACTAAAGTATTGGGCTGAAGCAGCTAGTACGGCTGTTTATTTGATGAACAAGTGCACAACGGCTGGAGTGCATAATCTAACTCCCGAGTAGGGTTATTTGGGTAAGAAACCTGACCTTACACATCTCAAGTTTTTGGATGTGTGTGTTATGTTCACATCCCTCAAGAACTAAGCACTCAAATGTCAGGTCCAGAAGCTTCTACATCACATGGAGAAAGATCAACATGGAAGGGGAGACTAAGGAGTCATTCCTCATCACGAACATCAAGTTATGAAAGATTTGAAGCTGAAAGTGCTGCCCAAAATAGTGATTCAAATGCAAGTGAAGAAGAGTATGAAGAGGTGATTACACCAAAGGTAAAGTTGAACCGATTAAAGAAACAATATTTAAAAGGAAATGAAAGGAGGTCTTCAAGAGCAAGGTATCCAATTGAAAGGCTGAGCTATGATAGTTTTATTTCAAAGCAATTTGCATATATGACATAGTGGTCAAAGACAAAGAACCGGATGCATACGAAGAAGCATGTACACAAAAAGAATGGCAAGAAGCTATGCAAGAAGAGATAAAAGCTCTCAAGGACAATCACACATGGGAGCTAGTTCCAAAGGCTGAAGGTATGAAGATTGTTCCAAATAAATGGGTGTTTAAAATAAAGAGAAATGCTAATGGTTCTCTAGCCAGGCATAAAGCTAGACTAGTAGCAAAAGGATTCAAGCAAACTCACGGTATCGACTATAAATCAACTTTCAACCTGGTTGCAAAGATGGGAACAATTAAAACCTTGATTGCAGTGAGTGCAATAAGAAAATGGCCATTGTACCAACTTGACATAAAAAATGTTTTTCTCAATGGTGAACTTCAAGAAGAGGTATACATGAGTCAACCGATTGGAATTGAAGATAAAAAGCATCCAGATTTTGTTTGTAGATTGAAGAAAGCTTTGTATGGGCTGAAGCAAGCACCACGTGCTTGGAACCAAAGATTGGTTGAGTACCTCACAAGGTGTGGGTATAGTCCAAGTAGTGCAGATCCCTCTCTCTACATGAAGAAAGAAGAAGGCAAGCAGGTATACATTTGCATATATATTGATGATCTCATCATAACAGGAAGTAATGTTGCACGAATACAAGAGATAAAAAGAAAACTCGATAAAGAGCCTAAAATTTCAGATCTTGGTGAGCTAAAATGATTTTTTAGGCATTGAGGTAGTCTATGGGAAAGATGGCATCTACTTGATGCAAAGAAAGTACCTGCTGGATGTTCTTTTCAGATTTGGAATGAGTGAATGCAAACCACTCACTCAACCTATGGACACAAATGTAAAGCTATGCTCAAATGATGGAGAGAAGCTACATGATGTAACTACATACAGGAGTATTATAGGTTCATTGATCTATGCTACAATCACAAGACCAGATTGGTGTTATATCGTTGGAGTTCTTTCTCAATTTCTGCAAACTTCAACAAGTGAACATTTAAATTCAACCAAACAAGTGTTAATATATGTGAAGCACATAGTCAATCATGCCTTGTTTTTTATATATGATGAATAATTGCAGGTAAAGGGCTTCACTGATGCTGATTGGATTGGTTCGAAGGAAGACAAAAGATACACTTCAGGTTATGTGTTCATGATAGGTAGCAAACGTATCACATGGAGCTCGAACAAGCAACCTACTATTGCACTATCATCTACAGAAGCTGAATATAGAGGATTAGCCTTTGCAACTTGTGAAGCTATGTGGATTAAGAAGCTCTTGGTTGATCTTCCAGTGCAAGTAGAGACCATTCCAATTTATGGTGACAATTTGTCAAGCATTCACTTGACAAACAATCCAATGTTTCATGCATGAAGTAAGCACATAGAAGTGCATTATCATTATGTTCGAGAAAAAGTTTTGAGCAAGGATGTGGATATAAAGTTCATTAGAACTAATGACCAGGTTGAAGGCATGTTTACAAAGTCCTTAGATGCTTCTAAGCTAAAGAGGTTCAAGGATGAAGTCAACTTGCAGGATATCGTTGAAGGTGCAAGCTCACATGTGAGCTTGAGGGGGAGTGTTAAAAATAAAGTGAGGTCGTATATATTTTTGCAAAAAGGATTTTCTTCAAATGGAAGGAAAATACAACAATAAAAAATAAAAGCATTTACTTCAGCAAGTAGTGGAGATCAAAAGAGAATCAATCAGAAGAGAATCAAATCCAAAAAAGCTAATCTGGAAGAGGAGTGGCTACTCAAAGTAGTGGAAGAGTTATGGAGAAGAGCTCTCAAACTCATCATGAGAGTTTCTGGTCACTTGGCTATAAAAGAGGCAAGAGAGGACACTCAAGAATAGAGGAAGAAGGCGTGGAAGTCCCCTTGTAGCTAGTTCATTTGTTTTGAGTCACTTCTTTCTCTTCACTCTCATCGACTATGTCCAGCTGCATACCAATTTCTGGGCAGTCTACTTGTGAGAGTCATATCTCTCAACATATGTATCAAATTTTAGAGTTTAAACATTCATTGGAAAGATTATCTTGATTACTTCCTTATCTAGAACAGTCTTATCAAATCCTTTATGCTCTGTGAGTTATTCGGTTTTTAGTGAAGTCTAGTTTTCAGCTTAACTGAGTGGATAGGTAGCCTATTTTAAGGCAAAGAGTTTCCAACCCAAAACTACTCAAAATTGAGTGTTTGATAGCTCGTTTGAAATCTCTAAGTGTCTAGTTTGAGTGACCAAAGTTTCAAGTTCATTGCGTTTTTCAATTGGTATCAGTTTTCATTTGAAGGTTCAGCTGTTGGCAAAAGTCTTGATCCTGAGAAGGTCTTCTACACTTTCCGCTGCGAATAGGAGAGGAATTCTCCAACATCCACTACAAGTACTCCATGTTAGAGACAATCTCGTCTCAGCGAGAGTTCAATGTTATATATGGTGTGAGACTCATCATGTCTCATTTTTTCCACCTATAGATAGGTCTATCGACATTTTTTATGCACGTGTATGATAGGATTTAGATGCATGTGGATGCATATGAAGAGCATGCTTTGGATGCTCATGATTCTTATGCAAAAGCATGATTTTATTGATCATATAAATGCTCATGTGCAGCACACTTTGGATTATCATTTGGATGCTTTAGAGCATGATCGGGATCCTCAAGTAGAGCATTATGATGACACTTGATTATATGTTATTCATCATATGGACCTTGGTGATGTTTTGTAGTATTTTCATGTGGATGATGATGATACACTTGGTGTGTTAGAGAAGGATATCTCTTATGATACACATTATGTTGTAGAGCATATTAGCTCTCAAGATGCACATCTAGATACATCTTTGGTGGAGAGGATGGCTGATTTAGATGTTGAGTCATCAATGGTTATGCAATCATTCTTGGATT
>CM035409.1:22682156-22719656 GCA_020310875.1 Ceratopteris richardii | reverse complement strand
TCATTTATTGCAATCAATGTTCTTGAAAATTCTGATGCTGAATACGACTGAATATGTATCTACATTGGATTTCAATCTGTATCTAGACCGAAAGGTGGATGGTGCTTTGACTCTAATGGAGGACGTTCTTGTGGATATTTGTTGCATTCAAGAGTATAAGATACATTACACAAAGAGTTGTGTAGAACGTAACATGGACTTTTGGATGGGGTATGTTGAAACTCGATGCTCAACCGCCTCTAAATATCAGTGTTTACCACATATTGATTCCAATAGTATTGTGTAATGGTCCCACTCGTCACCTTCCGATCTATTCCTATTTGTGGAATGATGTGCTTTATCTTCTCATCAATCTATATGAATATAATAACTTCGTTGGTAATTTACGATCACGAAGAGCTTTGAATTTTTCAATCTCGTAAGCTGAACATGCTCGTGTATGATTGTTAATAAATTTCAATATGATTGACTAGATCGAGGACTTCATTACAGGAACTTCCTTGGATATTTTTCACTTGAAATTTTTCCTTTCAATCTTGTCTTTAATCTATTGATTTCTTTGATGTTTGGCCTTTGATGCACCTTCCTACTCATGGTTACATGGTCCACTTGGATTCACGTCATTGTGCTTGCGCGAATTTCAATCGTATTTATTACACACATGACATCTTGCCGCACTCACAATGAGATGCATTGCTTGTTACGAACATTCATGAATTGGACCATACTCTAATGCTTCATTCCCAGGATCGAGAGGCTTCTACTTTGCCCACTCCTTTGTATTGTACAGCTCTCCAAATGGATAATGGAATTATTGGAATACTTTCCCTTTGTTCGAGGGTTAGAAATTCGATCATCAAGATTATGATAATGTCATACTCTGTTGTTATGCTTTGGGAACATTTGAAAACATTTGAAAATCCAAGATGTTACTTGCAATATGGAAAGCTATCTGTGGAAATTCAAGTCAAAAAAAAGAAAAAAGCATGAACAAAAGACTACCCTTTTACACTAAGGAAACTCGTTGAATCTTATTCACTTACTAAAAAACAAACATGCCAATAAAAAAAACTTTCTTGCTCATGTTGAACAATCTTCCCACACTTTTCATGATCTTCAGAAACCATTCAGGGATAGATAACAATTATTCGCTTTGGAAGCATTGAGGAATAACAATTCACTAGGTCATGATGGCTTGAGTAAAGAGTTCTTATGTTGTATTGGGAGGAACTAAAGGATCTGATTACCTCCAATGTTAATGAAAAATTATTAGATTTCTACATTTCCAATATGAAGTAAGGATTTGCAATTTTCATTCCCATGATCGAACACCTTTTCACACGATCACTTTCCTCGGTATCCTTCAAAAAATCGTTGGTACGGCTTTTCCAATACACTTACAAAGGCATCTAGCAATAATCATCTGACAACATAGCATGCTATTGTGCGATATTTACATAAAGGTATTACCTCGTTACACCATTGTTTTATTCATGGACAATGGATTAGTCTCCCAATACACACAACATAGGGTTTAGGCCATTCCCGTCGGGCATTATGGCTTCTCTTAGCTTCCGAATGAAATACAGTTAATATCCCGCATGCCATTACCGAACATTAGCGTGCCTTTAATTGGAGGCTCCATACAAAGGAAAATTGCTTAATGCATTAATTAATATATTGCGCTCTCCTTCTATCTCACGATTTAGCTTATGCATGTAATCGTCCTTGGGATTGGAGTAGAATAAATGCATTGTGGCATGAATGTACTGGTGTGGCGTTAAAATATCCCTTTGCACGACCATCTCCTATGGGTAGAACTACCATTAAATTAAATGTTGTGGGGATTTTCTACTACAACACATGCACCATTGACAAGATCTGTAATGAAATCGATTTCTTCTTAGAACGAAAGGCGCAATGGCCTCGGAGAACAGAGCCAAATCGGCCCATATGAGAACATATAATCATAAAAGAACATAAATCATGTCATCGAAAGAAATACAAAGCAAATGCAAGATGAAAATGCTGTGGTTCAGAATGTGGAAGCCCTAGCTCTATCCTTGCGCAATGTATGTAGCAATAGGAGTGTGGTAGCTCACGAAATATCTCGTGGACTAATCCTTCAGATCTCAGACTTATGACATCGGATATATCTGACGCCTGGTACATACAGTTGTCTGCGTGCTGTATGCTTTCTAGGAGGATCTACTGTGATGTCTGTTTGTCTCTTGAGGGGGTTTCTTGGGGGAGGGGGAAGACGTTAGAGAGAGAGAGAGAGAGAGAGAGAGAGAGAGAGAGAGATTTGAGAATGAGGACAAGAACAGAGTAACGATAGAAAGATCATCTTACGATACAAGTGACAATTCATGTGCACAGAATCTGCGCAAATAACTTGGCGTTCTCTCAACGTGAAATTGAAGTTTTATATTGATTTCACCTCATTATAGATGATTATAGGTACAGGTAGCTTCCACTTTCATCAATGAAAGCATTCTTTGCCGGGATCTTTCATAATCTATCAAGAAATCTTAAATGTAAACGTACTGCTTTGTGGAAGGAGCCTGAAACGGCCAGAGTACAAGATCCTGAATATCGAGGAGCCAGATGCATGTATATGCATATATCCATGTCTCAGACACTCGGCAAGTCTGTGAAGCATTATGAAAACAAAAATAGAAAAGAATTTATGATTTGCATTCTCAAGATGGTTTTGATATTTCTCGTCATAAGATTCTTCTATTATTATTTAGACTCAGCTATCATTGTAAGTCACTCACCAAATCAAACTCTTCAGAAGATTTTTCTGCTGAATTGCATCAGTTGAATTCGATTCTATTCTTGTTTCCTACAGTTGATCCTAACCTTGAACTGAGCTCCTTCAGCTGATCGCAGACAACATTGATATTTCAGATTCAATGGCTATGCAACCATTTTGTCGTGTGCCTATAAAAAACAGTTTCATTCAAAATAAGTCGACATCAGTAATATTGTACCTTCATCATCACGGCATCCATTTCCTCTATGTTTTCTGACCATTCGACACTGTGCTTAAGGGCTTTTAATCTCATTGAACAATCCTGATTCTTCTCCTTCATCTGCAGCAAGACATTCATACGTTCTAAATGATACAATCAACAGCTTCCACGACTAGCATGTACTTACCATTCCCAGCATCTGCTTTAGATACTCCAGCTCTTTCATTTTTTCACTCAAAATGCTCTTTCTCCCTGTTGCCATGATCCTGCAATGATACCCAATCATCGGATTCAAATTGCCAACAGGGTATAACATTTCAAGCCACTGGTATGTGAAGCGGATCACAAATATACAATCAATCAACTTTTGGAGGACACACATTTTGCATCCTAAAGATAAAGGAGAATCGACATATGAATGCGTAAAAGCAATGGACTTTTATTTAATATTTAGCGTCAAAGAAGCCACGAAGCCAGAAGATTACCTTTTCCTCGCACCATTATTATCCAGCTCCTGTGCAAGAAGGAATCCATCATCGCATGCATCTGCAGCCTATGAATAACCAAATCAAAGTCAACATCAGGTAACAGTACTGCAACCCGATTATTAGAATCTTTTCGGAAACTACAAGACCAAAAAAAAAAAAAAACAAAAAAAAAAAAGAAGTTTGTAATAAGAAGGTCATATT
Source organism: Ceratopteris richardii (assembly GCA_020310875.1). NCBI lineage: Eukaryota > Viridiplantae > Streptophyta > Polypodiopsida > Polypodiales > Pteridaceae > Ceratopteris > Ceratopteris richardii. Next base: position 22,715,989 of record CM035409.1, on the reverse strand, counting down.
TCCATGCTTTTCATATTGAAATTTAAAGCTCAACAAAATCATTCGCCATGTTCGCCAGGACTAAAGTTTGTAATATCCTATCGGAACCCAAAATTAGGGCTTCTGATTTTAGAGTCTTAGAAATTACGGTTTCTCAAATTTCAGGACTTCAGGTGGATTTCTTTATTTTTTTCATCATCAACTAGATCTCCCAAGGTATCCTTATAACCTGAAAATTAGGATTTCGAAACTTACGAATACCCTCAAAAGCAAACTAGGAACCAAATTTGGGTTTTCCCAAGGTTAGCGCAAAATTCGGGGTAAATTTTTACGAAAATATTATTGATTGATTTCCATTATATAGAAGAGCACTTCCTACCACTTCTGCCCCCTTCATGTTGAGAAATACATCGAGTGCTAATCGTATGAGCAACCAAAGTCACTCCAATGGAAGACCAACTTTTCTACTTCCAATTTCTTCAGGATGTACGATCATCAGCTTGAAGGAGAATTTCATACGTCTCCTTGTTCCCATTCTTGTTGCAAGTACCACGAATATTTCCTTTCTATTTCTTTCACTCTGGCATCAAATTACATATTCGAAATCATGATAAGAACTCCCAAAAGAGATTCTGCTATGCATGTTTATCCTTGGGGTGCATCTTCTCGACCCTTTTGTAACTCTTGGAGTTGTCCTCTAACTGCTGGTCAAGTCTGATCAGACAACTTCACCGGGCTAACCTGCTGCTCAAACCTGGGTTCTATTGGTCAAAGAGGAATAAAGGCACTACTTTAATCATTAGTTCACAATGAACCGGTTATTTAAACTAAAAGTCTTTTTGCCCTTCCCGATTCTTTTTGCTTCACCCTTAAAGTCATACCATCTCCTTGCCCAAAAGTAAGGCTGAATGAAGCTCTATATTTCTTGATCCTCCTGCATTTAGTATCCATAAGCCTCTTCCATCCACATACCCAACCATGTTTGAGCTAGAGGCCAATCCAATATATTGAGCAACCTTTTTCAAAGAGGATAAACTAAATGGAAGTTCCAATTCTCCTTTCTGAATAACTGTTGATTGCCAAAGACTTGTGGAACTACGTTACTCGTGACAACTGAAAATCCAGTGGATCTTGCCAAAGACTTGTGGAACTACGTACTCGTGACAACTGAAAATCCAGTGGATGTACACCAAGGAACCGAAGAAGGCACTAAAAATCCTTTTCTTTCACATCAAATGATTTTGCAACTGAACAAACAATACAACCTACTGCAACACAGGAGATGGGACTCTACAAGCGTAGAAATTGGCACTCGATCTCTTTGATTGTTAAAAGATCAACAGTACCTAATAAGCTCTTGTAGAACATAAGCGAAAACATGGGACACTCTTAATCAATCCAGTAATATAGTTTTAACTCCCAATTCATACTTTTTATTCCTCGCATATTCAACTTTGTCCATGTGAGATAATGTGCAGCCACTTACATTTGTAGAGCTTTTATGAATCTTATTCCAAAAGGAACAAAAAAGAAAGGATGATATCCCATGGAAAGCTCGTCGTACTACCTTAAGGCAAAGGCAAAGGAAAAATACATCCATCAAGACTTGAGGCAAAGGAAAAACACAGCAATCAAGTAACTCCCTTTTTGTGAGTGGCATGTCTCAACCCAACGAGAATGTTGGAAGCGGCTCACAAAGAAGACACCACTACAGTCTACAAGGACCCAAAGAATTATTGTTCTTTGAATACTTTCCATCCCAAGTAAAAGAGGGAGAGGATGTTTTGAAGTATTTGAGAGGTAGAGAAGTTTTAATGGAGTACAATTTCAAAGATGCATGGGGGAATATTTTGGTCCATATGTCTAACTTGTCGTTTCTCTTTGTAGTAAACAATTCCCTCCAACAAAATTGCATGGAAAATTGCTACTCGTTGATAATTTAGGTTTCATGCACGACCATAAAGAAAGCTCAAGCATTAAATTGAAGTAGCAAACGTCTACTAAGGTTCCCAAGAGTCATAAAAGATGGAATCTACCCGAATTGAGAAGTTGAAGCACCAAGGTCAAAGTAGATGAAAAGCAAGGAACATGCAAAGTCAGCTTTGAAGTTGAAGAGTCACTTGAGGTATATCCCATAGATCAGCATAAATAGACCACTCGCTGGTTACAAGAGGACAAGCGAAAGCACCCCCTTATTGTAAAAGAGTCATATCTACTCCGAGATGACCCCCAAGGCCCCACTTCTTCTCCATACTCACTCATTAGATTTTTTTCTCAGATAGTTTACTTTGCTTTATTGTTTCATGTACTCACGAACATCCAATCTTTGTAATTTTGACTTGTTTAAAATTTAACCAAGTCTACTTTTTCCACCCAAAATTTCAGTGTCATTCTCTACTTGAATCGGAACATGTAGTCAATTCTTTGTCTGTGTTTTCTGTGTTTCAAGTCTATTCATTATGTGTGACACGAAGTCTATATTGCAAAGATTGTTTGCAATAGCTACAGGTGTCCAAATCGAGCATTGTATAGCTCATGAGAAAGCTATTGAAGTCTAGAGTGTAAAAAGCTTCATATTCATCTTCTGCCTAATTTGAAGGTAGTTTGAATTCCACGCTGACTATGTCAGAAAAAACAAATCCCGAGGGAATCCATGCACTTTTGTTGTATATAGAAAGTGCATAAATCCTCCATTAGTGGTATCAAAGCTTGCAAAGCATCTAAAATAACCAAAGATGTCTACTAAAGCAACGAGAAAGAAGTTTGAAGATTGAAGGAACGAGCAAGGAGTCTACATTGTGGAAGAAAAAGGGAGCCAGCCACAATCACAACTTCAAGACTACAAAGGAGCTAGCTAAGGAGGTTACAAAGATAATTTGACATCCACCTCACCTCATTTTCATTCAAGGGGAGTAGGAAACCAACAAGTACACCTATGGCCGATAATAATAATCCAATTGAGAAGCGAGATAAATGAAATTATCAACTTTGAAGGCTTGAGATTAACAATTGTGCAATGAGAAAAGGTTTGTGGGATTTAGTTAAAGGTAGTGATCAAAGGCCACTTGTTGATGAACAAAACCCTACTAAAGCTCAGAGGCATAGTCAAAGGGTGGAGCAAAAGGAATATAAGAATAATTTTCACATTGTCACAACAAAGAGGAAACATAGACAAGGAGATATGGGAGTGTCTTGAGAATCTATAATCTATCACCACCAAAGCAAGGAAGATTCAACTGAAAATGGGCTCAACAACCTTGGGATGAGTCCCAACCAATCCATTAATTATTACATTCTCAAAGCCAAGCAGATTTCAAATTCATTTAAGTCCATTGGTTGAACCATCGACAACCATAATCTAGTTGCTTATACCCTAATGAGCTAAAAGAGAATGACAAGTGGTAGTTCTTCATCACATCAATGCATGTTAGGAATAATATGCCTGATTCTGACCAACTAATCTCATTAATAATGACAGAGGAGTTCAATCTTGGTGGAAGCAAAGCCAAAGAGGGGTGAAATCAACTTCTTTATACAAATAGAGGCAAAGGTAGATTTGGAAGAAGTTCAAATCGAAGAAGAGGAAGGAGCAACCATCAATAAAGACACCAAGGAGACATCAATCAAGGCTCCAATGAAGAAGGAAATGGTAGAGAAAGAGAAAGACGAACAAGTTCAAGACCAAAGTTCAACAATACTAACAACTCAAGTAGGAATCAAAGCAATGGATGTTATGTTTGTGAGAAACCCAGATATCATTCCAATGACTGCTACCTACACTATCAAGGTATGAATCTAACCATTATAGGGGTCATCAAAACCATGTTTATTCGTAAAATAACCAAAAGAATGATCAATTACTTTTGGGCATGATTATGAAGACATGCAAGTTATCGATGACAAATGGTATATAAACTCGATGTAGAAATCATATTTCATGTAGAGAAAAACTTTTTTGTAATTTGAAGGTGCCAAAGCAAACAAGATGTGTTGAAGCAGGTGATAGCTCAAAAAATATGATCAAGCATGTTGGAGATATAGAGTTTGAAGGAAAACACAAAGCCAATTGCTAATCGAAGGCACTTCATGTCCCTATTATGACTAAAAACCTTATTTCTATAGGACGGATGGTAGAAAAAGGGCTATCAAATGAAGTTCATCCACAAAAGGTGTTTCATCGAGGATCAAAAAGAGGCTACCAACTCATAGCAAGAGGAAGAAGAGAGAAGAATGTTTACAATGTATATCACATAAACAAGTAACAACGCTATGTTAATATATGCAAAGACGAGAGAATCGCATATATAGATTTATGACACAAAAGAATATGACATTTTAATATACAAAACCTGAAGGAAATGATTAAAAAGCAAGTACTAAGAGATCTCCCTCACTTTATATCTCATTACATGAAACATGTTCATCTTATCAAATCAGGAAAGCAAACAAGGGCTCCATTCAAAAGAACCACTACATAGCACCAAATCGACTTGATATGGTACATACGGGTATTTGGGGACCTACCAAAGAGGTAAGCCTTGGAGAGGACAAGCATTATGTGACTTGTCCGCGTGCATTAGCTTAGTTCGGACCCTTCGTCTCTCAAGGTAGAGGGCAGGGGCTCAACTCTTATGGGTTGTCAACCGCACACCCCTCACCACTTGGGTGGAAATATGTTAAATCAAGCCCTTCAAGCACCATTGGACCTTCGAAGAACCATTGGGTCTTCGGGCTGTCCAATTCAAACCACTTATCTCCTCTTTCTTTAGAGTCGTCCCTTCCAAGTGTTTACCTTATTTGGCCTTTGGGCTATGAATCCTAGTAGTTGCTAAGCATCCATCCCCTGCTTTGTGGGATTTGGGGAATCCTATGGGTATTATTAATTATACTTCCAAGGGTAGATCTCAATGATCAAACTTCTTTTGAAATGTGACCAATCACACAAGGAAAGTTTGGCTTTATTGTATTAAATAAAAACTCGGATGTGTTTTTCATGTTTAAACCGAATCCTAAGTTGGAAGGGAAAAGGCAATACACTTGCACCTATGCATACAACAAAATGGAGTGGCAAAGAGAAAGAATAGACAAATTGCAAAGATAGCTAGATGGATGTTAAATGAGATATATTTACCATTAGATATTTGGGGAGATGTTGTTTCTATTGTTATATACATCATGAAAATATATCCGACTTCAAGGATTCATGATTTATCACCAAAGGAAGCTTGGAGTGAAAAAAAATCCAAATCTCTCACACTTGAAAATGTTTGGACATGTTTGCTGTTGACGACATGATTGCTCCTACTGCATCTACATTTGTATCAGCATGAGTGCATCTCCATTTTGTATCCAAGAGGCACTCCATTTCTAGTCTATTTCCATTTTATATTGTATTTCCTTTATGTTTGGGTTCCTTACCATGTGCTTCTACCAGTTGTATTCATTCTCCTTTCAGGAGACTTATCCCACGTATGATGTACTTTTGAGAGCCCCTCCCAAATCTATATAAGAAGCGCCTCTCCCCTCATTTGTACTTGGTTAGAAGCTTGAGGAGCCTACTCCATGCTCTTGGCAACCTCATTTCTAATCCACATGAGTTTACCCATTTCATGGTCTACTCATTTTGTGTCTCACACACTCTTTGTTTTGTGAGAGAACTTTACTTTTCATTTTGCTTCCGCATGCATACTCTCTACATGGTATCAGAGTGCTAGGTGGAGGTCTTGGTGGTGCGTTTGGCGGTCATTTTGGTGGTGGTGGTGCTTGAGCATTGGTGGTCTTACTTTCTCCTGTGAGAAGCTTTTGCCATCAGTTTTGTGCTCTTTGGGTCTCATTTGCCCACCCTCCCACCCTTTCTTATTTATCACCTTTATCCCCATTTTCCCTCTCTCCCACATTCTTTGTGGATAGGGTGATAATTTTCCATTTTGATGCATAGTCATGCAAGGTTGATAATGATTCTCATCATTGATAGTGTTTATAAACACTATTTTGATGTCTTTTCTCACGTGGCATGTGAATTCACCCTTCTTCGTGTATGTATGCATATCTTTTTTAAGTTTTAATGTTGTCCATTCCCCCCCCCCCCCCCAAGGATCTGTGTGTAGCTGCTTAGCATCGCTTGACAAATCGTGAGTTCTTTCTCGAATAGGGGAGGAGCTGAGAGATCCCATTCTTTTCCGTAAGAACACAGAGATTGGGTAGAGTCAAGCATAGCCGAGACCCTGTCATCTGTGTCATTTTGATTGGAGTTTGGCTACCATAGCATATGCATAATTAATCCTCACAGAATTCCTTCTCGAATCACGCAGTGAGAACAGATACACGCAGGCGATGCTCTATAATCAATCAGGAGCTAAGCACCTTTGAGTCTCACTGAGAGAGAGAATGGAACAGTCATATGTGCCATCTCCTGTCCGAGAAAGATAGAGATAGCAAACACTATCTCTGCAAAAGCTATCTCAGAGAAAGCATGCAGTCCTGTTTCCTTACTCACTTTCATTAGGGACAACCTTTTAGCAGCAGCGGGCTTCGGTTGGACGACTCTAGAAAAGGTGAAGTGCCTCAATGAAGATCTACCATCGCTGCACGAAAAACTAGGCATGGAAATGAACATAGCAAAGAGGTGCAGAAACGCAGACTCAAACGCAATTAGAAACTCGAGTGGAGGGACCTCTCATGGCATCTCAATTGCACATAGCGACCAGAAGACACCTATGTCACCCGTCCCTTCAGTGCAATAGGAGGAAGAGAGAGAGAGAGAGAGAGAGAGAGAGAGAGAGAGCCAGTGCGAGCAGCATTCTGTCAACAACATCCAGATTGCAAAACTCCTCCAGACGAGTGAGATGTGTGTCTGTCTGATAAGGCTCTGAGAAAGTACTAATAGAAGAGGCTCGCGATCTTAAGCAACCAACATGAACCAGATTGCTTAGCCGTGCAACACTATGGTGATTTCTCGAGCTCGGTCATTCTGAAGCTATTTGGCACTCCTGGATTAATATTTCATCGCTGTTGTTTTCTTAATATGGTCGATTCAAGCTTCCCTGTACTTCTTTTCATCGGGTACTAGGAAGACATTTTCCGGAGAATGGAAGTCTTGGTGAAGAGAGCCTCGACAGCACAACGCGCCATTCCTTCCTTCTGTGCAAGTGAAAGAGAGTGGAGCGGGCATCATTCTGTTGCCCTCCTCTGTACAAACTATTGCCGAGCTTAAGACGGAGTGCAAAATTGAATGCGCAACTAGCTGAGTACCAAAGAGTCTGACACCCATCAGAGCTTGGCAGCCATATCTTTGGACATTCACACCACTCGAGTACGGAGTTGGATCGTCTGGCCCTTGATAGTGGCTCAGCTGACCACCACGTGAGCACGCTTGCATCTCTGCCACATCTGTAAAGACCTGACGGTACTACCAGCTTGGGCTACACTCATCAGAAAATAGAGTCTTTCTGGAGAACTCTTTAAGGGCTTCACGTGATATTTCTAACATCTCGATTATTTTCGCGTTCTTTGGCAAAACGGAAGCAATCAAGCTCTACTCACATTTAATATCATCGACTATAATTGGAAGTCTTTAATCAGAGCTTATTCAAAAGTAGGTGCACACATGCTTGTTTCCTGACGCGTCGGGAACGGGTAGCTGACGTTAGTAACCTGACGATCCTGACGGCACGTAGCTGACGGGTTCCTGACGGGGGTATTGCAGAGATTTTTTTTTTGGGGGCTAAAATGACTGACGCAAGACGCGGGGGATTCATTTTCTGAGTACCGTCAGCCAAGTCTTCTCTTTGCTCAGAGGGAAATGCTACAGAAGTGAACTCTCAGCCTTGAGGCTATAGCTCCAGCCTGGACCACCGATCTTGAGCACTCCACAGTCCACCTAGCACTCTACAGGTGCGATTCGCGAAGACTGAAGTTCTGCTGCCTGCAGTAGATCGAGGCTCAACTCTCGAGCACATATCAGAGCTTCAACTTTCAAGGTAGGGGGCTGCCCGGCTGTGTACTCTGAGCAACAAGCTTATGCCATATGGATTGTGAGTTTATGCCATATGGACTATGGACAGCATGATTCATCATCCAGATTCTAGGCTGTATACATGTCAATGTGTCATCAAACCTCTATGATGTACTGTGTACATTGAAACATATGCAGGCAGCAGCATATAATATATTTAATTTGAGGCTCAAGCATGATGCATCTGCCATGGTCCATCGCTCATAATGCATGCATGATGCATCATGAATAATTCATGCATGCATTATTGCATGATGCATGTATGCATCATTGCATGATGCATGTATGCATCATGTATCATGCATCTATTGTGCTCAAATTTGAATTTTAATACATAATATATATGATGCATATCACATGATGCATCATACATCAATCATTCTAATAATTTGGATCTAATTTTTTGTTTTTGACTCTTTTGTAGATGCCACGCAAAGCAGGAGGAGAGTGGGACTTTGTTGAAAAATTGAAGGCTTTGCCGAAAGGGAATTGGACTGTGAAATGTAAATTTTGTCCACATTCTTGGGATGGCGGTGCAAATAGAGTAAGAGCACATATCCTTGGTTTAACAGGATATGGTGTAGGGAAATGTGAACATGCACCTCAGCATGTAAGAGATGCATGTAGAAAGTTGCATACAAAGGGCTCATCACAAAGTGGGAGTTACATGGATATGCCATCACAATCCTCACATGTATGTGAAAATGTGGAAAATAAAGGAGCATCAGTTGATGATGAAATTGTACTTGATGATTCATCAAGTGGGCAGGTATGTAAGAGACCAAAAGGTGGAATGGGAGCATTGGATAAAGCTTGGGATATGCAGGTTAGAAAAGAGGCTGACAAAGCTGTCCGACGCTTCTTTTTTGCAGAAGATATTCCCTTTTGGAAAGTGAGAAGTCCCTATTTCATCCAAATGCTTAATGCAGTTGGAAGAGTAGGACAAAGTTATAAGCCTCCCTCATATCAACAATTGAGGGCAAAAGAGCTAAATGCAGAAGTGAGATGCATAGAGAATGACTTGCTGGAAATACGTGAGAAATGGAAATTATTTGGATGCAGCATTGTATGCGATGGTTGGTCTGATACTAGAAATCGGCCAATCATCAACATTATGGTTAGTTGCATTTTTGGCACTATGTTTTTGAAGTCTGTGGATACCTCATGTGAGGTTAAATCAGGTGAATACATATTTGAAATCTTGAAGGATGCCATAATGAATGTGGGGCCAGAGAATGTAGTCCAGATATGCATGGACAATGCATCTAATTGTGTAAGAGCTGGCTATTTAGTTGAGCAACAATGGCCACATATCTTTTATACACGATGCACGTGCCATTGCTTAGATTTATTGTTTGAAGATATTGGCCGTTTGGAATGGGTGAAGCCTATTTTGGATAATGCCGTGAAAGTTGTGGTATTTGTCACGATGAAGCCTAGTGTGCTTGCTTTATTTAGAAAACATAGCAGCAAAGATTTGGTAAAGCCAGCACAAACTAGATTTGCATACATGTTTATTATGTTGTCAAACTTGCTTGATGAGAGAGTGTACAATGGCTTGAGATGTTTGATGGTTAGCCAAGAATACACAAGGAAAAAAGTTGCTAGAACCAAAAAGGCGGAAGATGTATCTTCTATTATTCTTAGTGCATTTTTTTGGAGACAAGCAAAGGATATTGTTAAAATATGTGCTCCTATTTTGAAAGTCTTGCGCTTGGCTGATAGAGAAGGGGCCACTATGGGTCTCATTTATGAACTTACAGATAGAATGATTGAGAGTATTTCATCTATAGAGAGCATTGATTCAGCAAGACTTGAAGAAGTTAAAAATGTGTGTGTTGAAAGGTGGAATATGTTACATTCACCTCTTCATGCAGCAGCATATATGCTTCACCCTATTTGGAAGAGTAAATCTCCACAGTTGGATCCAGAGGTGCATTCAGGTTGGATTGATCTCATTGAAAGATATACATGTGGTGATATAAAAAATCAAGGAGTCTTAATTGATGAAATGGACATGTATAGGTCTATGGAAGGTTTATTTGCACGGCCTATTGCAAAAGATGAAAGTAGAATGCATAATGCTGTGAAATGGTGGGAATCATTTGGGGCAAGTGTACCCAATTTGCAGAAATTGGCTCTTCGTGTGCTTTCTCAAGGGTCTTGTGCTTCCCCTTGTGAAAGGAATTGGAGTACCTTTTCTTTGATACATACAAAGAGGAGAAATAAATTGCAGCCAAGAAACGTTGAAAAGCTGGTGTATATTCATACAAATTTACGTCTTGTATGCAAAATCAAGGAAAGAGGATTTCAAAAAATGGAAGTGACATTAGAAATGATAGAGAAAGAAGAGGATGATAGAAGACTTCTTGCATTGCAAGAAGAACATGATGGTGAGATCCCTTCTTCATCTTCTTACACCACTGTGGAGAGCCATGCACATGAGGATATTGTTGATGAGGAGGATGTTGCTCTTGATGATGGTGGTGATGATGATGATGATGATGATGAGGAGGAGGAGGAGGATGATGAGGATTATTGATACCAGATGCATCACTATAGTTTGTGTTATGATTTATGACTTTCCTATGAGTCTATGACATTATGCATATCATATATGCGATGTACTCAGTGCACGGTACACTATACAGTGCATGGTTTTTGGTATTTACTACTCTATTCAGCATATATAGCATGATTTTGGTATTGCTAATGATATCTTTTTTTTATTACTGTTTTTGTTTAAGTTTTTTTGTCAAAAATTTTGGCGGCGTCAGATAACGTCAGAAACGTTTTTCCTTACCCGTCAGACGTCGGGTAAACGTCAGACGTCAGAAGTCAGAAACCCGTCAGAAACAACTATGGGTGCACATAAGTTTTGGGTAGTCACAAAGATTAAATAACTCAACATTTTGTACTTTCTCTTAGTAAAGGGTTATTTTGTCCTTGCTCAAGGGTTTGAAACCCAACATTGGGACCCATTGTAATCACTAATGGAGTCACTTTGTATGTTCTAGTGGGATGAACCCTACCCATTGACGCTACTTGAGCACATCATTTGGCAACAAGTGCCTCGTTGTAACATCAATAATAAAAAGTATTGTGTGTATGATTGTGGGATTGGAGGCTAGTCTAAGCCCACCCACAAGTTCTCTTTGAGCATCGACTCTCCCCACTCCACGGGGTCTCTCTTTGCAAAAGTGAAGGGCTATTCTAAGCCCCCCCAATGTGTCTCTTCTAATTCTTGGTGCAAGTGAAGGGCTACTCTAAGCCCCCCCCCCCCTCCCCAAGGAGTTTTTCAGTCTGGTATCGAGTCGTTCATTTCAAGCTTTGCAATTATTTCGAAGCGGTATTGTTGGCAAGTACCTTTGATAGTGTTTCTAAACACTTTATCTTCCAAGCTTGTGCACTTGGCGAAGATTTTGGTAGTGTTTTTAAACACTTTAACTTCAAAGCTGCGTTTGGCGAAGATTTTGGTAGTGTTTCTAAACACTTTCTCTTCAAAGCTTTGTAAACAAGCTATACTCACAAACAATAGAAGGGAAGACATCAAAGTCTCCTCCCAGCTCTAGAGCCAATACAGGCTCACCCACGAGCTTCCGAACCTTCAACCAAGCAAGCATCCACATTCAAGGAACTAGCGTCTCATACCACCCGACCCCCACCAGTACGGGTGACAAGGCTCTTTCAAAGAGCCAAGAGTCCAAGTGCCTCATGCGAGGAATGTCTAACAAACGAGCGCATGGGTCCTATTTACAGGCTCAAATAAGGTGGTCCAGTTCACACTAGACAGCCAGTTCATGGTTGGCAAAACACTTTTAACTAAAGGCCATCCAAATGTCCTTTAATTTTGGGGACGTAACACAGGTTTGCTTCGGGAATTGTGCGGAATTATCTCTAAGCCAAAAAGCCATCGAGAAGTTCATCAAGATGGGGTCTTTCTGACAAGTATCAAAGCATACTACGAGCTCGAGAGAAACAGAGGAGAAGTCATCTATATAAAGAGTGCCTAGTGAAGTGGAAAGATAGTTCCGAAGATAGCCAAAATTTAATTGTCATTCTCTATGTCAATGTTACATAGAAACGCATTGCGATGTTCACAACATGTTGCAAAAATATTGAAATTTTTTTGCCTCAAATGAGCCCGTTTCACTGAAGTGCTCACTATTCTAATCATCAAGGCTCTCATCTACCTCAAGGATCATTCTCATCATCTCTAGGCCTCTTTTCTTGTCATGTCCAAGCCTCCTTGTGTTCTTATCCCCTCCCATCACCATCCCAAAATCAAAACAAGCTTGTTGAAAATATGTCACAAGCCAAGGGAAGTTAGGCTCGGGGGGGGGGGGAAAGGGGGGGGGGGGGGGGGGGGGGGGGGGGGGGGGGGGGGGGGGGGGGGGATCGAGAGACAGACTTGCAAACTATGTGGCTATAGTAGCGCCAAAGGAGCCGATAGAAATAAGCCCCACCTTGCAAAGTTTAGCAATATAGGGTTTGCAACTTGCAAAGAGTTGATGTCCAAAGCTATCAAGGAAGAAGTATTGGAATGGGCAACTCAAAAATCTCAAGGTAGAAGGGATGCACCTCCACAATCTCAAGCTAGATCACATTCAAGTGGTTCACATGTCTCATGTGATCCCCATACTCAAACTTATGAGCCCATAGATATTGACATAGCGCATGAGCCACCAAGAAAAAGTGCAAGAGTAGAGCATGCTTATCATGAACATCCAAATGGCTCTCTTGGATCAACCTCCATATTACAAGCTTGCAAAAAATACATTAACAAGAAGCCACACAAGCCATCATGAAGGCTTTTATACAATGTGGATTGTCTTTCAATGTTGCGCAAACACCGGCATGAGAAACACCATTATTGCACATGTCACATGTGACATTGCAATATACATTATCATTTATGTAATATGATGGGCATTGTGTGTGACTTTATCATTATATTACAACTTACATGCACTATGTGATATGCATTAAGTAGTACCACAAAGTACATGTAATTTGTAACATAAACACGCACACACACATGACACACGGTGGAGAGCATAGTACATAAATGAGAATGCACATTGCAATGTCAAACGTGTAATGTGACATATGCAATGTGGGGAAAATGTCTTGACCATCACATTAAAAAAAATAAGGTTGAGGACGAACCGTCCCAAACAGGAGAGACATCCTAGATTATCTGGTACGCTTTGGTCCCATCTCAAGGACACTCCACTCGAATAGGATCCATTCAAAAAAACCCAATTTCAAGTATGTTTTTTTGTCTTATTTTAGGGTTCTCAAGCCCATCAATGAGCAAGAAGGGAGGGACGAAGAGATTTTTGTGTGTGTGTGTGTGTGTGTGTGTGTTTTTTTTTTTTTTTGGGGGGGGGGGAGAGAGAGAGAGAGAGAGAGAGAGAGAGAGAGAGAAGGGGGCGAGATAGAGAGAGAGAGATAGAGAGAGATAAAGAGTATATCCTAATAAATGTTGAACTAAATCTTGAGTTGTGTGTGTGTGTGTGTGTGTGTGTGTGTGTGTGTGTGTGTGTGTGTTTGTGAGAGCGAGAGAGAGAGAGAGAGAGAGAGAGAGAGAGAGAGAGAGAGCTCCAACCTATATCCTAACAGTTGTACCAAGTTGTGTGAGTTTGTGCCATAGTTGGATCGGAACGCGTTCCAAACGCGATTGGAACGTTCCAATCAGCGTTCGGAACGCGTTATTTTTATTTTTTAGAAAATTGCTTGTTATATAAAAATTGAGATCTTACATTATATAAAAATAATATAACACATAGTATAATACATATATATAATACATATATGTAATATGAAACACACACATGGATAAATACACATACACACATGCATATGTAATATGACCCACATTGCATATATGAATAATGACCCACATTGCACACACATGCACGCTTGATTCTTTGTTCTCTCTCTCTCTCTCTCTCTCTCTCTCTCTCTCTCTCTCTCTCTCTCTCTCTCTCTCTCTCTCTCTCTCTCTCTCTCTCTCTCTCTCTGTATATATATATATATATATATATATATATATATATATATATATATATATATATATATATATATATATATATATATATATATATATATATATATATATATATGTAAATATATATATTATGGTAACGTTCCATATCCTCACGTTTGGTACGGCACCACGTTCCGTACGCGTACCGTACGTGCCGTACCAAACGTTCCGTACCACCTTGGTTTGTGCATGTGGAAAGAGTGAGAGAGCTTCTACGTGTTAGTTCTCAAATGAGTTATGAAAGTGGCATGTGCAATAATTTAATTCAATTTTCTCTCTATTATCTACTAACTAGTCTCCCTCCTTTGAGTCCCACCACTCTGTTGAGTTTCGTTTCCCTTCTCCCTCCCCCATGTCCCAACCCCCTTCCCCAGACCCCCCCTTATCGGTTGACCTCGTCCCTGGACCCATCCCTCGTCTTAGGTAACTATGCATGGAACCTCATCAAAGGATCAATAACTATCATCGAAAGCCTTTTGGAAGAATTTATTGCTTTGGTTGAGATAAGCTCTTATATAATTATAGCATAAGAGGCTTTGCCACGTAAGGAAGAAGAGCCTTGATAAATTTTGTAGACTGAACAAGCTTGATGCCAAGGGAACAAAGCTCGACTTTTGTAATGAATATCAATACTATGTTGAAATGATTTCATTATAGAAGTGGGGATACTACGAGAGAGTTTTACTCGTAAGACATGTTCTTATCATATAGAACATACTACAACGAGAGTTTTTAAAACGAGTTTTAAAAACGGGTTTTAAAACGTTTAGTACGTAGAGTACTAAAAAAATGGAAGTAAAAAACGAGTACTATATTTCTTCGGAACACTTTTTAATTTTTGTTTTTAATAGTCAATGAATAATGCACATCTAACATTCCTTTACCTATGTAATGTTAAAAACACATAAAAAATTTGATTTACAGACTACTACTTTATACAAGAAAGTACACGATGCGGCCTATGGGCGTTGACCCATAGGTATGCAATATCATGGTTATAACCTCAATAGAATTAGAAGACATGAGATTTAAAAGCTAAAAACTTATGATTGAATGATGAATTTGAATTTCAATATGTACCATGATTCATATTGGATAGTGATCACATACAAGTCATTACATTAAAGGGAAAAAATATATAAATAATTATCATGACTTGTAAGTTGTTGCTCATTCAAAAAACTATGACATCCAAGTTCAAACATAACTTATTAATCCATGGACTATGAAACATCAGTGTAAATGAACCATGAAACATTGATGTTGATGGTCCAAAGTGAATAAAAGGTATTTTTATGGCCCCAAAGTAATTAAAAACGTTTTTATGATGCAATGTGTGATAAAAGACATAAAAAAACATTTAGGACGTTTTTAAGTACTAAACATTCTTTATTTTTGATAAAAAACGTGTTTTTTTCAACTATGATATAGAAGGAAGTGGTAGTACCACTAGTTGTTGCATTTCCTAACCACGTCTTCATTTCGTATGAAAGACTAAGATCCACAATTGGATCCTAAATCATTTTGTATGAGAGACTTAGATCCATAGATAAGATCATAAGGGAACTCTTATTGTTCTATTTCCTCAAAGTAAATCTAAAAGATTTACTTAGGGATCAAAATATGTCACACTATTTGGAAAAGATTTCCATCCATTGTGAGTTATCCAGATTGTTAGATCTCATTAGGTGATGATACTTTTATACTTTTTTTAATTTGTTCTCAAATATTTGGGATATAGTTTGATTCTCTATTAAGTGACTCGCTCAGTGTTATATATATCTATATATATATATATATATATATATATATATATATATATATATATATATATATATATATATATATATATATATATATATATATATATATATATATATATATATATATATATATATATATATATATATATATAGAGAGAGAGAGAGAGAGAGATACTATCATTATTTAATGTTCATACATACATGCACGATGCATACATTCATGACATAGGCATACTGTTATACACGACACATCGCATATATTGATATATGATAATGTCATACAAAATGTGGCAAAACAAAATGGACATAAGTCTTATCACCTTCCAATGGTCAACCTGAAATGAAAGAATCTCGATACTACGTTCCAAGAGTCAACTTGAAACCATGGAATCTGGATACAAAAGAAACATGACAATACAAAAAATACTCAATAGTCCAATGCCTATAGGATGTGCCTAGTGCCAGTGTGCCACTATAAGTGTATGCCTATCATCTCATATCTATATAGTATGTACCACAAATCATGAATCATAATCACTCTTCTTCATCCATAACGATGGAATGGTCACATGAAGAAGAATCTGGAGAAGAGAGTAGAACATCTCTTGGTGTAATGGCATTCCCATCATCATCGAACTCTCGTTCCTTGACAGGAATCGTCTTTTGTAGCAAACTCCTCGCGATCACTCGACGATGAACGAGCACCTTTCTGTCGAGGACGCATTTTATGCCTCCTACTTCTTATTGGGGCTACACTCATAGTACAAAGTAGAGATTTAAATCGTAGATTTAAATCGGGATTTAAATCGTATTGGTTTTTAAAAAAAGAAATAAAAATCAAGGTTTTTATTTATCAAGAGATTTTTATTTTTTCTTGTATCTAAGGTATGCACAATACCTATTCAACTCATATATACTCCAATATTGGACAGTAGTGAAAGTAGTGAAAGTAGTGAAAGTAGTGAAAAGTTTATATGACCTGGATGCTTGTTAGTTGTTGTACTTCAGTCATATGTGAGATGCCACCAAAGAGTTATTGATAACATTGCAAACATATAAACTCTATAATGTCATTCAGCTATAGGTTGGTACAGATTCATACTGGACAAGGACTTAATCTGATGCCAAAAAATGTACATACACAATTGAAGGAACTTGGCTTTGAGCATCGATTTTAACTTAATTTAGTTAGTCAAATCTCTAATAGGCAAGACAATAATATAATTCTACCTAGAAAGCAAAGTGGTAATATATGATAGACTATTAGCAAGCATAAGTATCACAGTGATCAAATTTAAATTTGAAAAAGAGATCTACCATATGAAACCTATTAAAATAAAAAATTAAATTAAAAAAAAACTTTTTTTTGGAATAAAAGTCTTTAAAAACAATTTAAATAGCGAATCCGATTTTTAAGATTTTTATTTAATAAAAATCGTGGGATTTTTTTAACTATGGCTACACTAGTAGAAGGCCGATCAATTTTCCTTTGTTATAAAGCATGTAAGTGTGCTTTAGTAACCCTCCGATTGATCATCTCAAGCTCTATATGGAGCATGCAATATATCTCCTTCTCATCATCTTGTGCATATCCTCCCACGTCAAAGTCACAGGGGATGCGTCCCGAGCCCCTAGGGACGCAAGGACGCCGTCCCCAAGGACCTAGAAGCCGGGACGGCAGCCGTCCCCTCATCACTCTTCATCACATGCATCCGTCCCGGGGACACGTCCCGAGGACGCTTTTCAGTGACAAGACAAAACGGGGACGCCTGTGGGGACGTCTGCCTAACGGCGGGATTTTTTTTTTTCGAATTTTGACTTTCAAATTCGATTTTTTTTTCCCCAAATTTTGGCGCCCATTTTTTAGGGCTTCTAGAACTCTCTTGAGCCATTATTACAAGCATAAAAAGGCTTCACTTCAGCTCATCCAGCCACAAGCATTTAGATCTTTCATTGCAAGCACCTCTTGTGTGTGAAAGCTTGAGCTATCTTCCCCCTTGCATATTCAAGGGCTGCTCTCTATCCTCTCAGCCCTCTCTTCACCATTCTCCTCTTTTCTCCTCTCCTCATAGTGTTCTCTTCTCCTATGGCCTCTTCATCGCGAACAAGTGCATGGAACAACAAGAGGAGGCATCCTACAAGCAAATGGACATGGTGGGAAGAGGTGGACTCTCCTGTATCCACGGGAGAACGAGGTGGTGCAAGGCCATGGACTTGCAAGCTATGTGGCTACAAAAGAACGGGTGGAGCAAACAAGGTGCATGCACACTTACTTCATGAACGTGGACATGAAGTGAGATTTTGTTCTTCAATCACTTCGGAGAAGAAGCAAGAATTGCTCAATAAACTCGCTATTAGTGATGCCCAAGTTCATGCTCGTCGTGCCTCACAAGCTCCCATTGATCCGGCATCATTTGTGAAGTCTTCTATGCCATCGATTTCAAGAGCATCATCTTCATCGGCTCCGGTTTGTGCTCCTACTCCTACTCACACTCCTACTCCTCCTACTCCGTCTTCCACACCATGAGGAATGCCCTATGTACGTCAATCACGTCAACAAACACTCCATGAAAATTGGAAGCCCATATTGAAGGAGGAGGTTGACACGGCGGTGGCACGTTTCTTTTACCATGACCACATAGCTTTCAATACGACAAGGTAAATATTGAAATTTGAATCTTGGTTCTATTGTTTTGTTTCAATCTTCATTCTTTATTATTAATTTATTTGGCATAAATCATAAATGCTATTCCACGTGGCATGGACCATTACTTATGAATGTCAGACATTGATCCACAAGGATCATTGGTCCACAGGGATCAGTTCACATTGATCCATAGGGATCACATGGATCCATAGGGATCAATCTATGTGTGTGAGGGACCAGGGCCAGCTAGCCAAGATCCCAAGCTCGGGGGATACCCTAAGGTACTTTGGTAGTAATGGGAACTGCTTTGGTAGTAATGGGAATAAGTGTTGCATGATGGCCACATGTTCACACTAGACTATTCCAGATCATTACTATTTATAGAGTATATCGTTGCTATTTTTAGAGTACAAGAGGGTATATATGGATGGGAGGAGAGTCACACACATCATTCAAGCAATTTCTTACACTTGGTATCAGAGCGAATAATTTCTTGGGACGGGCGTATGTTTTTTTCGCGCAATAGTTTTGTCATCGTGGTCGTTTGGTGTTTGCGTTCTGCGGACGTTCATCTGATTGGCGGTTCGTTCTGCTTTTGCCAGTGTTCGGTGATATAAGGAGGGTCACAATTCCCATAGAACCCTCTCTCTTACACAGGTAACGAGGACGCTTAGCGCACGCTTAACGCTGTGAACGCGTGAACTATCCTCTGTTAGGCTGTGTGCGTGGACTCCTGCTGGCTTCAACGGCATGTCGTTCCTTCATCCGACACACGAACCTCACGCAGAGGAGGGAAGAGTTGTGCATGCCTTCCTTGCACGTTTTTTTTTGTTTGAGTTAGATTACAGAGGTGCTGCGCAAGCACTCCGTGAAATTGATTTGAAAAAGGAAGAAGCACAGCCTCAGTTTTATACTTGTTCCTGATAGAAATCCGTATGTGGGATTTATCTGCTCTGTTTTTGTGCGCGCCTTCATCGCTGAAACGTTTGTCTACAGTAGCCAATTTCGAATTCAAATTACAAGTTCTTCGCTTCTAGTTTTCCTATCCATCGTCCACTCATTTGACCATAATTTGGTCATTTTAGATCCGATTTCCACGACTTTTGTTGCTCTAGAAAGCTTTTTCAGAGGCCTTTCCAATGGCTAAAAGCCATAGTTTGGATTCAGTCCTTGCCATCTTCAGGATTGTGGAGTTTGCCATACCTCTTCAACAATTCACTTTCGAGTTTTATTTTTGAAGCATCGATTCTTGGACGTGTATTCACAAGCTAATTCGACGAAGGGTGGACCATCTTCCGCACTTGTACACACCTGCACGTTATTCTTGAGCCTCCAGATAAGCTTCTTGTCAATTTCTATGCATTGTTGCTCTCTTGTTGCATCATATTGCATATAGGCATGCAAGTTCCCATATTATTTAGACTAGATACATAGTTGTGAGGTGGATACGTATTGTGCCGTGCATGTATTCTTCTTGCAGGGCAAGGTAAGTATTTTTCTTGCAGGTTAGCGAGGAGAAAAAAATGTAAACTTGTAAGGGTGTGTAATCCCCTTTCGGTCTATTTGTAGTTAGATCGTGCCTGTCGGCACTGTTATGACGGAAATTGCTTGGTATAATTTTTTATTGCGCCATTATGCTACCGAAATTTTTAGAAATTTAGTATGCATATGCATTCATGCATTCATAACATACTAACATCTTCTTGTTATGTCAGCAAAGGCTTGTGATTAGTTTGTTTTCCGCTGCCACTGATTTACTGAGGTTTACATAAAACGTAAAATGGACACAACACCATTATCCCCTGCTAGACTAGATACACCTATGGAGGAGCATCCTTTAGATAACATGCAGCTCATGAATAATCGGATTGTTAGTTTTGAAAGCACTCTTCGTGATATCTTGGCACACGTCAGTGGGTCCAAGAAAGAGGAAGAGGTGCCTAATCTGGAATTACCAGGGATGGATGTAGATGTTCCAGATGAGCATCAAACTCCAGAAATTCCTAGAGATAGCATTCTAGTCAGAGAGGCAAGATGGAAGCTTAAGGATCTTAAGCCACCTCGGTATCATGGTTCGACTAATGCTAGGACTGTTGATGCTGTTGAGCAGTGGCTTAGCAAGTGGGAGCAGTGCTTTCGTTTGTGTCATATTGTGGATGATAAGCATAAGATTCAGCAGGTTACATATAATCTTATGGACGTTGCCCATAGGTGGTGGCGTAAGATAGAACAGGATCAGAAAGAGCCCGCACCTTGGGATCAATTTAAAATCCTATTCTACAATAACTTTGTACCACCTGATGAGAGGTCTAGAGCATTAGACACATGGTTTTTCATTAGTCAGAAGAATCAAACCGTTTAGGAGTACGCTGATAGGTATAGAGAGGTGCTTCTTAAAGTACCTGATACCATCCCAGAGTTTCTTCAGGTCCACAAGTTCATCTTGAGACTTAAAGAAACTATCAGACCTTTGGTGAGGAAGGAGCGATGTCAGTCTTTGGCACAGGCCACGGAGATGGCTTTAGTCTATGAGGATGGAAATAAGGGCACAGGCTTCCAAGGTCAGAGGTCCTCATGGCCTAAGGTCATTCGATCCTTTCACACACAAGCTCCTGGCTCGATTAGTGCACAACCTTCACGAGAGGCTAAGCAAGTGCATATGATCAAGACAGTTACAGGAGAAAAGAGAAAAGTGTCTGCTTTGGCTGAGAGAGCTTATAATAAGTCTATCCTTACCCCTCAGCAGAAAGAAAAGGCACTAAAAGAAGGATTATGCTATGGATGTCTTGGATCTCATCTGTTCAAGGATTGTCCTAAAAAAAAGATCACTGCCACCATAGTCATAAATCCTACACAGGAACAAAGTGATGAAGAGGATGAGTTTGGAGATCCTCCATCCCCCCTATCATCTCCCATAGTGGCTATGACAGTCACAAAGAAGGTCCCGACTGTGCAAGATGCTCTACTTTCTCCAGTGGCACAGAAAGGATATCAGTTTCCTCATACAGAACTCATTGTCATGAGGGGAGTCGTGGAAGGACAGCCTGTCAAGGTACTCTTTGACATTGGATCCACACATAATGTTATCAGTTCCCGTCTAGTCAAGAGGCTAAATCTAGAGACTGTGCCGTCCGAATATACCTATACAGTCGAGTTAGCTGATGGGAAGGGAACAAAGACATGGGATCGACGAGTTGTAGATTTACCTATTCAAATCCAAAACTATGAGGATAGATTGGATTTTGAGATAGCGAGACTATTACGTTTCGATGTAGTCCTTAGTAAGAAGTGGCATGCGAGGAAGAGACCAATCATTGACTTTGCTTCGCATGTTTATCAGTTTGAGCATGAAGGGAAGCGACTATTGATCCGTGGAGTACCAGATCTTCAAGATACGAGATTGATAACCGCTATGACATTGCTCAAGATTGACTTAACATCGAGCATAGAATCGAATTGGTACCGGGAGGGAGTCCGACTGCTCGACCGCCATTTCGAATGAGTTTACAAGAGGAAAATGAAGTCCGCAAGGTAGTGGACGAATATCTTCAGAAAGGATTGATTAGACCCAGCTATTCACCCTTTGCAGCACCAGTTCTTCTAGTGAAGAAGAAAGACGGATCTTATAGGATGTGCGTCGATTACAGAGCACTCAATAAGATTACTATCAGACATAGATATCCTATGCCCAGGATTGACGATCTTTTAGACGCTCTAGGTGGAGCCGTTGTATTTAGTAAAATTGATTTAAAAAGTGGCCACCATCAGATTAGAGTAAGAGATCATGATGTACATAAGACAGCTTTCAGAACATGTTTTGACATTATGAGTATTTGGTCATGCCATTTGGGTTGACTAATGCACCAGCTACATTTATGATGTTAATGAATGACATTTTACGACCATTCATTGGTAAATGTGTTGTTAATTTTGTTGATGATTTGTTAGTTTATAGTAGGAATGTGCATGAGCATGAAAATCATATGAGATTAGTATTAAATGTGTTAAAAGAAAATAAGTTGTATGTAAATCCAGAGAGGATTCAATTATTTCTTTCGAAGATAGAGTATCTAGGGCATGTGATATCGGTCGATGGGGTTCAGATGGATCCCAAAAAGCTTTCAGTTATTTTATCTTGGCCTACTCCTCAAGATGAGGGGCAGTTACGGTCATTTTTAGGACTTTCCTGTTTCTATCCGAAATTCATTTCTTCGTAGTCGTCGATAGCAACACCTATGACGAACTTGCTTCAAGGCAATGTTCCTTTTGTATGGAAGCAAGAGCAGCAAGATAGTTTTGATACTCTGAAACAAGCTGTTTCAGAGGCTCCTATACTCAAAGTGGTTGATCCACAGAAACCCTTTGAGTTAGAGACAGATGCTAGTGGCATAGCCATAGGGGTAGTTTTAAGCCATCTTGAGTGTCAGACATTGATCCACAAGGATCATTGGTCCACATGGATCAATTCACATTGATCCATAGGGATCACATGGATCCATAGGGATCAATCTATGTGTGTGAGAGACAAGGGCCAGCTAGCCAAGGTCCCAAGCTCGGGGGATACCCTAAGGTACTTTGGTAGTAATGGGAACTGCTTTGGTAGTAATGGGAATAAGTGTTGCATGATGGCCACATGTTCACACTAGACTATTCGAAATCATTACTATTTATAGAGTATACCGTTGCTATTTTTAGAGTACAAGAGGGTATATATGGATGGGAGGAGAGTCACACACATCATTCAAGCAATTTCTTACAATGAATGTTATTCGTTTGATTTATCCTTCTTCCACAGATCACCATACTTCAAAGACATGGTAAAAAAGATAGGTGAATATGGACCACACTATGTGCCTCCATCCTCAGAGAACTTGCGCACCACTTTGTTGGAGAAAGAGAAGAAGCTTCTTGAAGCCGCATGCGAGAGTATAAAAAAATCATGGGAAAGAAATGGAGTTTCATTACTTGTAGATGGATTGAGTGATATTCAGCGATGCTCTATCCATGGAGTGGTGGCTTATTCTCATGGGGAGATGTACTTCATCTCATCACACGATGCATCAAAGACAGCGAAGTCAGAATATGTACTTGGAGCAGAGTGTGCAAGTGCCATAGAGATTGTGGGGCCATCAAATGTTGTTTGCATTGTCGCAGATGGAGAGCCAACAAAGAGAGCTGCAGATGCAATTATTGAAAATCTATACCCTCACATCATTGTATGTTTTTGCATGGCCCATTGTTTAAATAATATTCTCAAGGATATTGGGAACTTGGATTGGATATTGCCTCCAATTAATGGGGCAAATTCATTGGTTAGTTTCATCAACAACCACACACACGTGAAGAATGAGTTTAGCAAGAGGTCTACTCTTGCTTTGCTCAAGTATTCAGACACAAGATTTGCATACAATTTCACTATGTTACATCGAGTAGTGAAATGTAGCGGTGTCTTGCGAGGGCTCTTATTGAGAGATGAATTTGCGAGGATGCCAGAGGCTTCTACTTCAGCAAGAAAGCACTTTAGAAGATTGGCGGATGATGCAACATGGTGGGAGAACATTTCTCACATCGTGGATATTGTGCATCCACTTGTGCACTTGCTAAAAGTTGTGGATTCCATGGATCCATGCATAGGTAAAGTGTATGAAGCTATGGATCGCACAATTGAGTCACTCAAAACATTGGTGAAGGACAATGACAGGTATGAAGAAATTGAAGCTATTTGTGTTAATAGGTGGAATGCATACTACTCCCACTTCATGCAGCAGTGTACATGTTAGATCCAGAATTCCAAGATAAAAAGCAATATGCAGATCCAGAGGTAGCCAATGGATGGAGAATCATATTGGAGAGGCTTGTCCTAGATAGTGCAACAAGAAGAGTTATTAAAGATCAGTTATCCAAATACAAGACCGGGAAAGATGCTTCATATGCATGTGCAGATGCCCGAGAGGATAGATTACGTGTTGGTGCTGCACTGTGGTGGGAGGACTTTGGTTTTGATGGTCCAGATCTTCAACAATTGGCCATTTGTATACTTAGTCAGGCTTGCACCACGAGTTGCCTTGAGCAACTATGGAGTGTGTATGGACATGTATCCTCTAAAAAGAGGAACAGACTTGGTGTGCAGCGTGCTAGTGATCTTGTGTTTGTCAGTGCTAATTTGAGGATGCTTCGCAGGACTCGATGTGTGGAAGGAGATCCTTTCAGAGAATGGGAGGTAGAGCAGGGGTCAGACCAAGTGGCAAATGAAGAACATGAAGATGTAGAAGCCTCTGATTGTGTTGTAGAAAACGACACTCCCCACGTGGATTCTCCATAGTCATTACATTTTTCATTTATGTTGTAGTGACTAGTCTCTATATTTGTCATTTATGTTCTAGTCAGCTCCCATATGTAGTCTTTTTATCGATCGATGGTATGAACTATGATCATTTGACATTGATGTAACATCTTTTTGTTCTCATGATGTAACATCTTTTTGGTATGATTATGCTGATGTATCCACACTAATTGACATGATAGATACGTATGACTTGTCACTTTTGAGTCTTGACTCTTGAGTAATTCTAAAATTTCAAATTTGAATGTTCAACGATCAGCGTGCTTCGTACATGTGTATTGTTTATACTTAAAGAACATATTTTTTTAATGGTTTTCTTGTAATTGATCATTTAATATGTTAGCAAATTAATTCTACATGATTTTCATATGATTATTTTGAAAAAATCAGCATTATTATGGTGCCGTCCCGGGGACGCGTCCTACGGACACCCTAGGCACCGTCCCCGTCCCGGGGACACCACCGTCCCCGGGACCCGTCCCCATCCCCTGGTGACTTTGTCCCACGTCCTTTGTTAACGAAAAAAATCTACTCAAATGTAATAGGAGAAACCTACAAAATTGATCAAAATGATAATTTTTAGCTTCAAGCTTCAACAACTATATGTCATAAGATCCAAAAAAATATTCATTTGTGCAATGTACATACTACTATCCACATAATACATGCCTTGGACCCCTAAGAGTTTGTAATGATCGCAAAAGACAAAGATTGACTTTGAAATAAACCACACCCTCAAGTTGTGCCACTGAGAAAATTGTGTAACTTGGAGTGCATCAATGAGAAGGCACTCCAATTACGCTCACATGGGCTCGCAGAACAGTCCTAAAATTAATATCAATTTAGATTATGTAAATCAAATCATAACAGTAAAGTTGTAAACACAAAAAACTCAAAACATAGAAAATACCTCGAATACAACTCGTAATGCATATGGAGCAATCGGGGGTATCCATAGACATAATGATTCCACCATTCATGCAGCTCAGATGTAACATTAGACCGCAAAGATGTGGAACATGCATATGCTATGCCGATGTTTCTCTTATCTGCTGAGAATTCGGTATCAAAAGCAATCTTCTCATTCTCAGCCATGATATGCTCCATTTAAATATCTTTGATATGTCGCAATGATCTCTCACACCATAATCTCGTGCTTTTGAAGTAGGGATGGAGTAATGCCATAAACCCATGAATAGGTAGTGACATGAACTCCCATTCGAACTCCACAAGCTAAACAATCTCCTCAAGTCTACATTGAATATTAAAAATAAGAATGACACACGAACTTCAAATTTGAAAATTCAAATGAGTAATAAATAAGTTAACAAGATAAATTATAATATACCTGGATGGTGATAATGTCCTAGATGCTCGAATTATCTCTATCATTCTTGTGTACATGTAGTACACAAGTCCGAGGGTTTAACCCTCAATGTCAACATAGAGTAACACTACATGAATATGTCTCAAGATACGCGAAATGTTGCCCATCTCTGCCCAAAAATCCATGTCCAAAATTTCTCTTTGCACATGATGTGCAATCTTTGTGTTTCCTCTTGCCATAGTTATCCATTTCCTATCTATTAGGACCGTTTTCAAGGCATCAATGCACATGTGTAAGTGGAAGAAGACATGATATATATATATATATATATATATATATATATATATATATATATATATATATATATATATATATATATATATATATATATATATATATATGTATGTGTGTGTGTGTGTTTGTGTATGTATGTATGTACGTATGTACATCTCTCTCTCTCTCTCTCTCTCTCTCTCTCTCTCTCTCTCTCTCTCTCTCTCTCTCTCTCTCTCTCTCTCTCTCTCTCTCTCTCTCTCTCTCTCTCTCTCTCTCTCTCTCTCTCTCTCTCTCTCTCTCTCTCTCTCTCTCTCTCTCTATATATATATATATATATATATATATATATATATATATATATATATATATATATATATATATATATATATATATATTGTGTTTTTGTTGTGTGAACTAACTCGTTGTCACTATAACTGCGAATGATACTCAAAGCTTGGTCATTCTTTCTCTCAAACGAGATAATGCATCTGGCAAATGAAAGCATGGAAGCCAACCATGATAGTTTGGCTATGTCCTCAAACAAAAGGTCAAGACAATGTACGCTCAAAGGGGTCTTTCCCATCCTCTTACAATTAGAGGCATTATCAATCACTACTTGTACCACATTGGAGACTCCTACTTCTTCTATAGCAAATTTTATATGCTCTAAATGTATTCCCTTGTATCCACTGCCTTTAAAAAATAAGTTACAATTAGAGGCATTGTCTGTCACTACTTGTACCACATTGGAAACTCCTACTTCTTCTATAGCAAATTTTATATGCTCTAAATGTATTCCCTTGTATCCACTGCCTTTAAAAAATAAGAGCCTACGCAAGAGGAAACCATTATATTGATAATGTGGCAACGTCTAAAATCACTCCATCCATCGGATAGAATGGAAAAACCATAGGTTTGCCACCCGCTTTTAATGGGTCCTAATTGTAGATTGATCCTCTCTTGCTCTTCAATGAGCATGGATGTGTGTAGGTGATCATATGCAATCCCATGCCAATCATTATTGTAAGGTCCCACTTCGGCTATTGCCCTCACCATCCTCTTTGAAGCATTAGTACAAACAGCATTGAAAGAGATGTTGCATTCAAGTATGCAACGCTTTCAATTTCAATTTTCGCAACTTATTGGCATTGCTTCTATAAACTTGTACTAAAATAAGATCAATGGAAGTCCGGTTATTTAGCTCTCTGGCTTGACGGCTTAGATGACTCAAGATAGGTAGAGCTTTCACTCTCTTCTCACTGGGAACATGTACGGTTTCTAAATGAACTAGCATTAGGACAAACACTAGGTCCAGCTTCTAAGTCTTCTGATATATAAACAGAAGCTGTTGCAAACTCACACCTATGAGAATCCATATCCTCTTGGTTGAGATTGTGCTCATGTCTTACAACCTTGACTATGTCATGGGGGACTTTTGAATGAGTTGAAATGTGAGATCCTGTTGAACAAGAAGTGTAGTTGTTGTGCAAAATGTTTTTGCACAATACTTGCACACCCACCTCCGTGTTTTAGACCTAGAAATGGTAGGATTTAGACGTGTGAAAGTCCCAAATATGGGAGATACCATGAGGCATAATGGAGGAAAAAGCAAGGAACACAAGGTGGATGGAGCAAGAGGGTGTGTGGACCACAAGGGGATGTGCAGCAAGTGTGTGTGTGGAGCAAGGGAGCAAGGGGGAAGGGTGTGTGCACTATGGAGCAAGAGGGTGAAGACTCAAGAGGTAAAAGGTATGTATGTAGCAAGAGGGCATAAGAGCAAGCTTCAAACCTCAAAGTTCAGCCTCGAACCTAGAAGGACTCAAGCCTAACAACACTCGTCACTTGTGGAAGGCAGCTCGGAGGTTCGCGGACAAAATGGGCAGCAGATCATAGAAATTGAGGGTTTTTTGGCCGACAACCACACAAAAAAAAAAAAAAAAAAAAAAAAAATCGGGGGAATTTTTAAGAGCACCATATCAAACGATGTGCGAACAAAATTGAACAAACCTCCAGAGTCAAAGGAGTACCGCTATATTTAGTTCATGCACCGGTGTTATTATGATTCTATTCCATCAATTACTTAACGTGTATGTGGAAGCTCCACATGAGCCTCACATTTCAATGAGCACAATACTTATCCTTACTCCAATCGAGTAGCTGATGTTCTTTACTATATAGTTCTATTATTATGCTGACAAGTAATGAGTTACGATTACGTTGAGATAAGGGCAAGCTATCAAGGTCTCTACAAGTGAAAAGTTGTCACCATTAATGGTAAAGCTCTAGGCATAGGGATTTCGAGGATATTCCGAGCACTTACGATGTTAACATAAGGCTCATTTGGCATCAAAGGGATTCCTAGACTATGCTCAAGACATGGACCGTGATGCATCATGAACACAAAGAAAATCACCTCAAATTTCCTTACATTTCATGGGAAATTTTCATATCTCAAAAGTGGTGAAGAATTTGAAGAATCTAACAGCACCATCATGTGAAGAGCATGTCGAAACCCAAAAAAAGACTATCTAGATGCCTTGCTTTGACATCCAGAAACCCTATTTTTTCCCACTGACATCACTGACAAATTATCACTTGGAACCACCCTTTTGAACCACCTCAGGCAACTGCCCTCAAATTCCTATGTAAAAAGGGGCTAGCCAAAGAGATCCATAGTCTTACCAATGCATGCCTTGTGAGCTCAACGAGTCACGGTCTCCAAGCAAGTACTTTCCAAGTTCCACTTCTTGTTCTTGTTTAGCTCCTTGTTCTAATCCTATCTAACCTAGTTTCAAGTCATCTAGTGTTGTAATCTGGTAATCTTGTAGTTCGAGATCTTATCCATTTCTTTCTTGTATCAAATTCATATCCATGAAGAGAGACCTTGTATTTCTGATATCATGTTTTACACCTACGGTCCTAGGTTGTGGGATCTCATGCATCCTTTCTAGTCAAGTCATTCATACCTATTAGTCCCCGGTTGTGGAACTTCCTCTATTAGTTCTATATTTTTGTGTCATTTCCCTTGTGCCAGTAATCTTGTAATCAGAAATATATTCCAATTATCTAGTCTAGTCAAAGGACATAATGTAGTGCTCACCTGAGATTTTCGCAAGATTGAAATCCTAGGTTCATGCCAAGCACTATGAAATCCTCATCTAATGGCTAAAACACGAGCCATGTGGCAACAAGAAAGCAATTGGCAAATCATCAAAACCCTAGGCAAAAAATTACAAAATACTAACTAGTTTTTTACGAAAATTGAAAAAAAAAAAATGAAAGCATCTTTTATATATTTTTATGGTTGTATGTTGCATGTCTTTACTTAGCTTTGTAAAAGTCTACACAAAGACATGATTTGAGTGCTCTATTCATCACATGGGAGTGCTCTTCTCATAAGCTAGCTTGTTGGAGGTATTCCCTTCAATTTGGAAGAGTGGAGTTGGTTTTTCTTCATCATCAACAAGGTGTGCAATAGCTTGGAGCATATCTATTTGGAGTAGATCATCTTCAGCTTTAGAGATTGTGAAGTTATGGACATCTTGCATTTCCTGCATATTCTCTATACTATCTTGTAATTTCATGTACTTCAACATGGAATGTAATGAGTGTATATGCAACTTTGCTCCTTAGATCTCTCATGTGTTGTCTATTCTCCATCTTGTCTCCACTTTATCTATGTCTCTATCTTAATTGTGGGCCTCAAGACCAACATCTACATGTCATGAGTGTATATAGAGCTTTGCTCCTTTTATCTCTCATGTGTTGTCTATTCTCCATCTTGTCTCCACTTTATCTATGTCTCTATCCTAATTGTGGGCCTCAAGACCAACATCTACATGTCATGTTTCGACATCCAGCGACCATGTTTTGCCTCACTAACATCATTGATGACATCATCACTTCGAACCCCCTCCACACCTATATAAGGAAGGGCTAGCCTAAGAGATCCTTAGTCTTGCCAATGGAAGTCTTGGGAGCTCAAGGAGTCACGGTCTCAAAGTAAGTTCTTTCCAAGTTCTTGTCTAGCTCCTTGTCTTTGTCCGGTTTCGTCTAGTTTCTAGACATCTAGTCTTATCATGTAATAGTTTCTAGACATCTTGTCTAGCTCCTTGTTGTTATCCGGTCTCGTCTAGTTTCTAGACATCTAGTTCGAGATCTTGCCTAGTTCTCTCTTGTATCTAATTAATCTTCGTGAAGGGAGATTTTGTATTCCTGATATTGTGTTCATACTTACGATCTCGAGTTATGAGATCTTCTATATCATGTCTAGTCCAATCATTCATATGTATTAGCCCTCGATTGTGCGACTTCCTCTATTAATTGTATATTCTTGTATTGTTTCCTCCCACATGGATAATCTTCTAATCTAAATTAAATTTCATTAATCTTGTCTAGTCTAGTCAGAGGGCACAATCTAGTGCTCCCATAACACGAACCACTGGTTTTTTGTGTAAATGCTAGATAGAAAAGAGAAATATTAGTAGATATTCTCTATTCAAGAGTATCTAGTATTTCAGACATCCAACACACTCTCTTATTTTCTTAAATTTATATGTTTTGATTCGACAATTTTAGTTTTTGTAGCTCTTATATCATTTTGAACAATGAATCTTTAGAAGGGAGAGAGAGAGAGAGTGTTACCTTTAAGTGATGTACGTACATGGAGGAAGGAGCTCAAGCTTCCAAAATTCCTAGCTCAAGGGATAGCCAAGGTTAAAAAACAAAAAGAGCTCAATAGTTTGGTACCTATTCGTGATGATCATACAAATAGTGATACCTAAGAGAGGGTTCTAGATCGTGACTGGGCAAGAGTTATAAATAGGTTGAGAGGTGAGTTCCAAGCACATCATTTTTGTCTCTAACCCATGCAACCAAAAATGAGCCGACCATAATGATTGACTCAAGAAACATATGTGAGCCAACCTCATGCATCACTTTCACTGCCTCGCAATCTTGTTCTTGTGAATAAAGAGTGTTAGTACAAGATGGACCACCTTTTTTCATTTTTCCAAGGTCGTGTGAGTCCTTGGTCCAAGTCTCTTTTCTTTCTCCTTCCAAACTCGAAAATTCGACACTGAGTGGTTCGGAGATAAATACCTAAAGCACAAGTTTTCTTTCTTTGCTTTTTCTTAGCTATTAATAAGACAATTTAAGCCCTTCCAATCTTTGCTTCCTTTCACAAATTTATTTTTTCCCCATGACTACTTGTTTCATGAATTTTGTGTGTTAATTGTTTTAAGAGGTTTCTCTGTCTCCATAGAAGTACATTGAGGATCGTTACACGCCTTACACACACACACACACATATACATATATATATATATATATATATATATATATATATATATATATATATATATATATATATATATATATATATATAATATATATATATATATATATATATATATATATATATACATATACATATACATATACATATACATATACATATACATATACATATACATATACATATACATATACATATACATATACATATACATATACATATACATATACATATACATATACATATACATATACATATACATATACATATACATATACATATACATATACATATACATATACATATACATATACATATACATATACATATACATATACATATACATATACATATACATATACATATATATATATATATATATATATATATATATATATATATATATATATATATATATATGTACACACACACACACTTGATTTCCTCCTCAAAAATCTTAGATGCATTTCTTCTAGCTTCCCCTTTATTGTCTTATCTAAACCCATAACAAAGCCTCGTCTCTTTTGAAAATCATCTAAGCCCTTGGTTTAAGTATGATCTCCCCATAGTGTGAAATTCGAATGAAGATGAATAAGTGTATGCCTCTCTCTGTGATCCTATCCCACTCATCCCAATTTCTTTCATCTTCATTCTAAAGTAGAAACTCTTTTAAGAAAAGTGCCTGGAAGTGGGTACCGTCTACAAAAATAGCCTTCGACTATAATGCTCGTAGTCCTAGCGAAGGACTTGCCTCAAAGACACAATACTTTGATTCGATGCTCTTAAGTCAATTCACTTTTGAAGAAAAGTGTAGACCACATTCATATTTCGGTCTCGCTCATCCCCCGAAAAACTAAGTGGCTTCAAGTCCTTCAAAAGTAGTGTTTCCCTAAGACTTTTTCCCTTGAACTTACTAGACTGATTTGAGCCTCCAAATAATCATTTGACGCTTTGGTCGCTCAAATGAAGGATCCATACTATTGAGAATAGCTTCTAACCTTTGAGTTACCTCTACAAGGTCATTATGTTCATTATCCATACTTACTATGACTGATTTGAGCCTCCAAATAATCATTTGAGCCTTTAGTTGCTCAAATGAAGGATCCATACTATCGAGAATAACTTCTAACCTTTGCATTACCTCCACAAGGTCATTATGTTCATTGTGTAATGAATTCATCATTTACATCAACATCTTGGTCTATGTCTTTCATGTTGAACTCTTGTCCCATGTTTTGTGTTGGTTCAATTTTTGTAGGTACATTTACTTGAATTTCATCTCCCCCTTATGCCATTTTGCAAGTGAAAATCTATGGAGAATTGAAATTGAAAGTAAATTTTCAACCAAGATGAAAGAAAATGAACCAAAATACTCTTCCCTGTAAGAGATAAGCGTTCCAATTGTCGATCCAACACGAATCCTAAGCCTTCAATACTCTAATCGAAATCCTCGCCAGTCCAAAAAGAAAACTTGAAATGTCCCCTCGACAATCACGTCTTCCAAGAAGCATAGAAACTAGCAATTTGACCTCATGCACGATCTTCAACCTCAAAAAACCATTTGAACTTGTAAATGTAAGTATTTTACAACTTTCGTAAGTCCCTGCCAGAGGTTGAGACAATGTCCACCACCACCAAGAAACTCCCAAAAACTCCTAACAAATGATAGAACACAATTCCGATGCTTAGATCACACAAACCGGTGTCCAAAACCACTTGTTTCTCTGTTATCACAATTTTTGGGCATGTTCAGAACATATGATCTCTGTGCAAATTCAAAAATCTCGATATCCTTCTAACGCTCATTATGAGAGCTTTGTTTCAAGCTGAAGACTATAAGAGTCGGACCTTCAAGCACAAAGATATGGTCTCTCGAAGATAGATGGGTTATCGTAGGAGGGTAAAAATCCTGAATTGGTACCTTCCATTGACTGCTAATCTTAAAACTTTGATTCGTACTTAAAAAGGGATGAATAAGAAGGAAAAGCAAAGTACGAGAAGATAGCAAATTTAGTTTACACAGCTAACTCAAGCCACAAGCATCATAACGTAAAAAGCTTATCAAATGATTAACTTCAGAAAGCGAGCAACAATTATATTCATCATGTGAATCAGAACTTTAAGATATCTGGGAGA
>CM035409.1:22654656-22662156 GCA_020310875.1 Ceratopteris richardii | reverse complement strand
CCACCAAGCCCGCGTTTTGTCCAATTTCCACCTGAGATTACACTGGAAAGTAATGTCCTTATCATCAAAAAGAGAAAGATAAAATGTTCTAGCTGCACCATTCCACCAACGAGTATGCTTTGTGAAAAGCCAATCACGCCAAGGCTGAGATTCATCAATGGAGAGAGGAATCTGGAATTGTTGCAAAAAGAGGACTAATTGAAACCCTTGGCTCTATAGGCAGGCCCCACTGCATACAGCCTCCGAACGGCAAGAAATGATAGAAATTCCCACTTGGAATCATAGCACATTGAAATAACATGCTGCTGCACCCATAGCAAAAGCAAGGGGTGGATTAGCTAGGAAGGACCAAAATGGAGATAAAGACACAAAAGAGTTTCCTAAATAGCGCTGCCGCCCATTCCATTTAAGAAGAGAAGCAGTATGCTTGAAGCTCCTAACCAACATGTGAAAATGTGGGAGACAGAAATATTATGCGTATTACTTCTTCATACAAGCCTCTTTGGACAAAAATATTATGGAAGATCATGGATAACGCAGAGGTATACTACAAGGGAGCAAGGTTGGTTAGGAGCTTCAAGCAGACTGCTTCTCTCTCTCTCTCTCTCTCTCTCTCTCTCTCTCTCTCTCTCTCTCTCTCTCTCTCTCTCTCTCTCTCTCTCTCTCTCTCTCTCTCTCTCTCTCTCTCTCTCTCTCTCTCTCTCTCTCTCATATGAATAAATCCCATCTGAGCAGGGTGCACTATTTTATGCATAAGTGGTTTAAGCCTAAGTGCGAAAATTTTAGCGGCTATTTTGTAAATAATATTCATCCTTGAGATCGGTCTCAAGTCTCCAATCCGTTTAGGGATATCCACCTTGGGAATAAGCTTAATTTTCCTTTGTTTGAATGAATAAGGCATTCTTTGAGTCATCCACATTTCATTACATACATCGAGAAGCAGTGTTTTAAGCGAAGGCCAAAACGAAAGAACAAACTCTTTGGTAAGACCATCCAGTCAAGGAGCCTTTCCATTTTTAAGAGATCCAAGAGCGAAGAAAATTTCTTCCTCCGTTATGGAAGTCTCACAAGCAGCAAGCAGCCATCCGTGAGTCAAGACACTGAGGACTCCGGAGTGTGCATCATGAAGCACCGCAAACCAAGATTCATCAGTGGAATACGAGGAGGCGAATAAGTTTTTAAAGTGGTTCGAACAAGCCTCAGCTATGGAGTTCCCCTCGTGCAACTCTCCGTCCTCAACCTCTAGTAAGGAGATAGTATTTGAAGCACGCTTAGCATGCAAGAAGTCAAAAAAGCATTTCGATGAAGCTTGTAAATCATTCACCTCCATGCATCTAGCTCTAACTTTGGCAGAATGTATAGCATTATTTTCAGCAATATGCAAACATCTGTATGCATCACAGAAGCGCGAGTACTCCCTCTCATCGAGAAAGAAAACCATGTCCACCTTTTCGGTTAATGAAAGAATAACATGCTAAGCTTCAACTTTTGCTCCTTTCAAAACATTAGAAAAGTATTTCCCACAATCTCGAATTAATTCTTGCATACCCACCACCAGAGCTTCCCATTTCAAAGAAGCAGAAAACTTTGAAGCAAGCACTTGCATGATAAGATCATCGACTTTAGCTTTGAACATCGCTGTTCGAATCCACGCATGATTAATTCTCAGTGGAATCCTGCAAAGTTTGTTAGGAATACAGGTTGTCATATTCGAGTCACAAAGTAACAACAAAAGCGGACTGTGATATGAGAGCAATATTGTGGAATCAATCCACATTTTAGATACAAGAGAGAGAGTAGAGGTATGTGAATAACAACACCTGTCCAACCTACTCATAGCCTTCCTGTGCGACCTAGAATGAAAAGTATAACACAAAGTATGGCCACCGATACATCCCCATAAATCCTTACAATTCAAAGAGTCCAAAATTTCACTCCATAACCGCTTTTCCTGTGATGAAATCAAGGAAGGAGAAGTTGTATAGTTTGTATCTCTCTCAACCATGTTGAAATCACCGCACAGTATGATACGAGCATTATTCCACAGTTGAAGCTGTGGACAATAACGAACCACTTGCAAAATATTTTCCCAAGTTTTAACTCTCTCTGACGGAGAGTTCGGAGCATATACATTTATGCGGATATAGGATATGTCCTGCATTAAAAGATGAATAACCAGAAATCTTCCCTGAGGATCATCAAATAACACTTGAAAAGGGATATCCTTTTTAATAATAAAGAGACATCCTAAATAGCCATTCTTAAAACCATTGTAGCGAAACTGAAAATCCCTAGTGTGCATCAACATTCCCGCATGATCATGCTTTTTATGTTCTTGAATCGCCACCATATCCGATTGATGCCTGATAACCCATCTCCAGAGCCTAGTCCATTTTCCATATTCTCCTAACCCTTGAATATTCCAAGTGGCTAGTTTCATGATGTTGACGGAACAATATGAGATGAATCTAAGTGAGCTAATGCAGGAGCCAAATCTTGAAGTACAATATCCATATTCTCATAATAATCAATCATACAATCATCAGCACAAGGAGTAAAGTTGGCTCCATCAGAAGGAGAAGCTCAATAACCAGATTGAAATTTGTCCCGCTTCCCTCGAAGCAAAGCCTTTTTATAGGACACCGGAGTCAACCCGTCATTGTCAACCACTCTCTTTCCCGCTTCCTCCTCGTTTCTTCTAGGAGGGTCTTTTACCACCGTCTCTCCCTCTCTTCTTTTATAGACGTTAAGTTTTGCAAGCGCGACTGAGGTTGCAGGAAGCACATGCTTTTCCACTGCAATTTCTTTTCCTTTATTACCGATACCATAAGAAGGTGTAGATCTAAGAGCATCATTGCTACGCGTATTCATCATATTGGGCATGTTCCTTCGCCTACCAAAAACTTGCTCCTCTGGTACCATAATTTTACTGCCAAGGCAAGCCGGGATGAGATTCACTCCTTCATTTTTTAAGTGGGACAATTTTTCGAGTAATGGCCTAAGTTTCCACAATGAAAGCAAGACCCAGCCATGTTTCCCCATTTAAGATAGATAACAATCCTCCCCACCTTAGGTACATTTATGCCCAGGGTCTTTGGAAAAGGCTTGGAAGTATTCCACATCACACAAATTATGTTCTTATTGGGCGCAAAAGTAAAAGGGTTATAAAGTAATTTCCCCAGAACCTCACCTGTCCAATACTACTCCATAGGAAGGAGGGAGGATCTATCAATTCCACCCAAACAAGGCACTTAAATAAAAGTTCTTCTTTCATCGCTTTCACTCGTTTCCAAGGGAAAACGTGGACCATTAAACCAAAGAGAAAAATTGTTTGTTATTCCAAAAACTGAAGTTTGATATCTCTATCCTTGAGAATCACCTCAAAGAGACCATGCGCTGAGTAAAAAACTTTATCAACAACTTCCCTCTCTACACTTGCATTGATTGCATGCGCCACGTCCACTGCTAAAGGAATACGAGCTGTAAAAAAGAGGAGCAAACCCCTCTCATGAAACATACGGGTCGAGTTCCAAGTGAGGGAAGGCTCAATATCCACATTAATATCCCCCTGAACATTTTCATCAATGGTCAAAGCCTCTTCCATTATTTCCTTCAACTTACTGACATCAAAGTCATTCTGCTGAGGAGATTGTGGCACAACTTCTACCTCTTGAGAATCCTTGGGTAAGGATATGGTGTCACCATGTGAAAAGGAGGACGCCATGAAGAGCACACAAGGAAGTAGACGATCAGAGAGGAAAATAAAGCAGGTAACAAAACCCTAACTGTCAGGAAGCCATCGATCGGAGAAGATCGCAGGCAGAGAAAACAGACGACGCGAACCCTATCTGTCAAGGTTGAAAAAGAAACTATGAACAGTCGACCGCCGGAGGACAGAGAGTGATGATGACGACAAAACTCAGAGAGGGAGCTATGTACAGGAGGTCGTCGGAGGACAGAGAAGGATGACGACGACGACAAATCTCAGAGCCATCATTATACACACACACACACACACACACACACACACACATATATATATATATATATATATATATATATATATATATATATATATATATATATATATATATATATATATATATATATATATATATATATATATATACACATACATACAGAGAGAGAGATACATACATATATCATACATACATACATGTTACATACTCACCTCATCATTAACGAGTCATATGAATAATAAATGATATCACAATCCACCTAGCACTCGGAAGCATCAACGTAATTTGAAACCAAACAATGTAGAATAAAGAACAGATGTGACAAAATGAACAAAGGAGCACATGCCAACATCTCCATTACATCTCTAGAGAAATGGATTACATAATGAAAAACAAGTCACAACTAGCATAATGTCAACTATGTAGTACCAAGATGGCAAGAACTAAGCCTCCAAAACTAATCATCCAGGATCCAAATACATTAAAGATCAAAAACATGTCATTTGTGTCTCTGACATGATACATCAATGTCATCATGATCATACATATCAATGGCCGTTAGCCACATGCTACTACTCAATGCTCATCTAAATCCTCTTATGATGAAGATGATGAAGGGATGTCTTTGGTACTAATAACATTTCCTTCATCATCATACTAGGCTCTCTAATAGGAACCATATCCAACACCTTAGCATCTCCCTCTCCGATCTCATCATCAATTACAAGTGAAGCTCTTCAGATGGTGGGTGTAACTTCCGTTGTCAGCCTATCATAGAACTTGTAGATGGAACATCAATACATGACTGCGTCTACTCCGATAGAACATGTGAGAAAGCCATAGTCACTCTCTTGTCAATGTTGTCGAGCTCTTGATGTAACATGCGATATATGTCCTCCTGCTTATCTCTAATACAGGTTGTTACATCTTCTTGAGTGTTTATACTCTCATCAAATATGATAGGTGACACCTCCAATGGAAATATGAAATGCATTAAGAATCAAGATTCAACTTTCAAGTGAAAAGAATCAAACTATAATTTTTATTGATCATGCATGTTAAAATTATGAATCAATTTACCTACGGGACCATCCAACTTCTTCAAGTCTTATACAATGCGCATGTTCGCCTTGAAAAAGACAACATACTCTAATTATGCGACACATAAACGATTTCGTAGTTTAGTGTACACAAGGGAATATGAACTCAAATTATGCTCACATGCACTCGAAGAAGCACCTTATGTAGTATGATCAATATTGCATCGAAATTTCATCAAAATTTAAGAAAAAAAAGAGAAATTACATACTACTATAATTTTCACACGTGAGAGAACTTGCAACCTAATAGGTGCAATGGTAGGGTGAACATAACCATAATACTGCCACCACTTAATAGGTCGCATGGTCACTTCCTTACTAAGCGAGGTACTCCGTCCATAAAATACCAACATTGCTCATGTAGCCAGCAAATTCGCTATCAAATTTGAGTTGCTTATCTTGTGTCAAGACGTGCTCCATGTACCTATCCTTCATCAATCGAAGACTCGCATGTGACCATAATGTGGTTCCCTTGGAAAAGGGATACATGAGGGCTGAAAATCAATGGATAGGGCGAGATAGTGTTCCCTATCGTGCTTCCACCAAAACTATGATATTCTACTTCCAATAAAACTGAAACATTCAAACAATTGAAAATTCAGATTTAATGTACTATGGAAAGTGCAAACTTCAAGGAAACATATAAAAAAAACATGTCAAGTGACAATGTCGATGATTGAGAGATAGCCCATCACATCTTCATGTACATACACGTCATCTATCTCTACTCCTAATAAAAATAGAGTTTGTGTATTATGGAATATGTCGAGACCCTTTCCCAAAACACTTGGCATAAATGTGCCTAATGTGGGAAGCATTGTCATATATTTGAAATGAGGCAATATGGCTGGATCTTGCTTTCATTGCAGCAATTTAGGTCATTACTCCAAAAATTGCCCTTCTCTAAAATCCGACGGGGTCAACCTAATTCCCACATATCAAGGGAGAAGTTTGGTTCCAACGGAGCAAATATTTGGAAAACAGAAAGTTATTCATCAGGCTGCTATGCCTCCTAAATTCATGCCAAATTCTAGACCTCACGCCACTGAAATTGAATGTATATAAGAGAAGGGATGGTGAAGGAACAAGTAAAGATATCTTAAACAGAAAAGAGGGTGATCCTGGCAAAAGAACCCTTGATAATGATGCTTTTTTACATAAATTTATGTTTAAAAAAAAGGTCACGTCCGTAAACGTCAGAAACGTTTTGGCGGACCCGTTAGAAGTCAGCATCCCGTCAGAAGTCAGAAGTCAAAATCCCGTCAGTAACAACTATGCCTTCAAGTTTGGGGGGATGTTTGCATTTTGTTATGTGGAGATTTCAATATGGTGGATTCTGAAATGGATTGTACAATTGCCTCAACTTTGATTTCTTCACAAGAAAATATGGTATGGAGCGAAATTTTAGATATGTTGACTTGTAAAGACCTTTGGGGTTATATTGGAGGACATACGCTCCATTATACTTATCATTCAAGATCACATAAGAAAGCCATGAGCAGATTAGATGCACGTTATTATTCCCATGTGTCTGCTCTGAGTGGAGCATACAAAATGTGGATAGATGCTACAATGCTTCTCTCGGATCATAACCCTTTGCTGGTATCCCTTAAAGAAGTTGAACGGAATTTATGTGTCCCATCTAGCTTGCCAAGAATCCCGTTGAGAGTAAATCACTCTTGGATGCAAACTTTGTTGTTCAAGACCAAGGTGCAATCTCTAATTGAGTATGTGCTCTCACTGAACGTTTCTGCTTGTATGAAATGGGAATTCTTAGTGGCAAATTTGAAAGATGTGATTAGAGATTGTGGTAGATTTTTCTCTAAAATTCTTAATTTTGCTAAGTATGAAGCTCAACAACTTATTTCCCTCCTGTCTGAAAAAGTGGATTCTGGGAAGTTATTATCCGAAGGAGAGTACGATCATCTCTGTAAGGCACATAAATGTTTGGAGGTGATTGAAAATCAAGCCATCCAGTCTTCCAAAGTTAGAGCCAGATGCACAGAAGTGAATGATTTGCATGCAAATTCTAAATGCTTTTTTGACTTTCTTCGAGTTAAGCACCTTAAAGATGTGATATCTAATCTTAAAGTCGATGGCTCAATCATTAATGATGGGATTTCCATTGCTTCAATTTACTCCGAGCACTTTCAGAAATTGTTTGCAACTTCTTATAAATCTATGATCCATGGTTTCAAGCTCTTCATGAATCTTTGCGATATACCGTGCAATCTCTTGATTCCCGGATGGCAAA
The DNA here is from genome assembly GCA_020310875.1 of Ceratopteris richardii. Classification (NCBI taxonomy): domain Eukaryota; kingdom Viridiplantae; phylum Streptophyta; class Polypodiopsida; order Polypodiales; family Pteridaceae; genus Ceratopteris; species Ceratopteris richardii. The sequence continues at coordinate 22,654,822 of CM035409.1, read as the reverse complement.
CGCGTGTGAGAAAAATATCTTTGAGGAAGAGGTTTATATCGCTCTTAAATCTCTTAAAAATGGAAAAGCACCAAGCTTGGATGGTATCACAAAGAGTTTGAAATGGCTTTTTGGCCTCTTCTAAAAAATCTTGTTCTTGATGTATGTAATGAAATATGGAAGGATC
>CM035409.1:22632156-22647156 GCA_020310875.1 Ceratopteris richardii | reverse complement strand
AGCTACTAAGACTTTGATTGTTGTGCCAACATTCATGAGAAAGATGATTAGTCTTACCACATATCCAACAAGCTTTGACATTATCCTTCATGTTTCTGCCTCTTCCTCTACTTCTCCCATTTCCTCTTCCTCTTAGGAAGTTTTCTTGGCTTGAAGTACGTTCATCTTCAACTGATTGTTGCTTTCCTTTGATAGTTTTCTTCTTATCCTTAGAATACATTGCATGACCTACACTCTTATCAACATCTCCTTTGATATCATTCTCAAAGGTTAACATATGACCTAGTAATTGATTCAAATCAAGAATAAAATGATCCAATGAATGTTCTGTTGATAATATAAAGGGCTTCCACTTCTCATCTCCTCTTAAACCTATAAGAATTTGTCTTACCAATTTATCTTCTTCAATGTCTTCATCAACTGCACCTAAAGAATCAGCAATGTCTTTCATCTTTGTCACATAATCAGATATTAATTGTGAAGCCTTCTTCTTGAATGTGGTAAACTCTGCCCATAGTGATGCTTTCTTTGACTTGGTTGTATTCTGGAAATGCTCCTCCAAAGCACTCCATATATAACTTGCACTTTCAAGTCCTCTAATATGAGGAAGCAAGTAATCATTTACTGCCATGTAGATTATACTCCTTGTTTGAGCATCCTTCTTCATCCAAACTTTCAAGTCTGCAAGTTCGTCCCTAGTAGGAACACTAGGATCTTTGAATTCTAGTTTCTCTTCTTCTCCTATAATGTATCCATCAGATCTTTGCTCATAAGATGAGCTTCCATTCTCATGGACCAAGCTGGATAGTTTTCTCTATCCAATTTCTCAATTTGATGACTTTCTCCCATTCTTTCTTCACCTATACTATAAAATCTTCAACCTTATGAGTAATGAATGTACCTTTACTTCGAGATTTACTCCTTTCGTGTGTCTTCCTTTAGCCTTTCCTTCAAACTTTGTCCTTTTGAATCTTCAGATGTTGAATTTTCTATATCTGTAGCAGTCAAGGTCTTCCTTTCCTTCACTTTTGATAAAACTTGCTTTGATACCACTGATGGAGATGATTAATCTCCAAAAGACGAGCTATACTTGAATTTAGAACACCTCTATATCAAGAATAGCTAAAAAACCTTCATCAATTTTGGAAGTCTTTACCAAATTATGAATCTCTATCACTTCTGTGAGTTATAGCTTCACTCAAAAAAGTCTTCTTCACAAAACTCATTCATTGATTGATGAAATGATTATAGTTTTCCATGAAACTTTGACACAACACTTATCTAGTGTTTGCGCAACTACTAGAAGTGAAAGTTCTTCAAAAGAACCTATAAAACTTCAGATTTATTTCAATAAGGAAACCTATGTCTGAAACAAGCTTTCTTTGCAAACGACTTTTACATATACAACTTTAACCACTTGGTTCCCTCAATCTATAACCCGTTTAATCAAATGCTTTTAGACATAGATGGCTTACCTTCCACCTTAGATTTTGAGTCCTCATTTGTGTAAAACTTTACACTCTACACTAAGATTTGATCAAATCTTTGATCATCGAGATTGGGCCTCTTTCAAAAGTCACTTAATACATTTACACATACAAATGTTCCTACTCACAATTCAATTAGCCTGATTACAATTGGACTCTCAAAACTTGACCATAGATGCATTAACTATGGACTTAGACACATACAAAAGGATTTCTCAAGGGTTAAACATAGAAGAAGAAATCGGAGAAAGATCGACACGCAATTCTCAAAAAACTTCTTCTATTCTATTGATCTTACATATGATGGATAATTCTCATTCAACTTGTGATCTACTCTTCAATATCTCATCTATTCTTCGTTTCTCATATATATCACAACTATATACGAGTGTATATATACATATGAGTGTGGATTCGTCATTACTTCAAAATATTTGTGAAGTATTTACAAAACTAATGTGCATGTGTACATTTATCATCTCTTTCTGAACCTCCACTTCACTTCATGCTTTTAGGCTTTAATCTTTTCTTCAAGTCTTCACTCCTAAGCTTCATGTAATCATCAATTGTTGATTGTCTTGCTCCAACCATGAAGACCCTAATTTCTCAATTATTCCAAAAACTAGAAGAGCTTTGCAACCTAAAAGAACTAAGAAGACAAGCTTGGTATACCATGTACAAAAATAGTGGCCATCGCATATTAGACTACCCTACCAAACTAGAATGCCAATGTTGCAAGAAGCATGGGTATGAAACACAAGATTGCCATTATTTCAAGGGTGCTCAATCGAGCCAAACAGCTAACTCCCAATTCCAATATAATTTTTATGCAAGTACCTCTAAAACATAGGGTACGGAGCATAGTCAAGTGAACAAACAACAACATCCTTGACCACTTATTCCTTATTCATGTGAGGAATATGGACAGACATAGAGTAAGTGCTCCCTCCCAAAGGGCGCCGCACCATCCCAACACTGTTAAGATGGAGAAGATCACTAAACAAGAGATCGTTCACACAACCTTGCACCCATCCATATGATTTCAATGACTCCCAAGGAGGTATCCATCCTCATACCATCATTGTTTCTCTCAAGTGGAGCCCATAATGAACAAGGAAAGACATGTGGTAATCATGAAGGAAGACATGCAATGGAGACAATGCGCAAGTGACAATGTAAAGAGGCAAAGCAAAGTAAGACAATATTGAAGAATCTTTTAGAAGAGTGAGGGAAGTTTTGTAAGCACAACCACCACCTCCAACCACATCAATGTGCATTGAGGACTTGCGTCACAAGGTTAGCTTGTACCAACTCATCCACATGGACAATAGGGTAAGAAGTGACTCATTAAGATAATTCACTCTACATATATGAGTCAACAAGTGCCATTGGTAGATGGATATACAAAGGATATTTCTCACACTCGATTGGTAGATTATCAATGCTTTAGGTGACCAATCTCTATTAGAAATTAGCTATTGACGGGTGTCATTATGGACATTGGGTTGAAGCATATAATTGATGCTTGATTCCACTATGAGGAAATTTGATCTAGACATTACAAAGATGGCACCATTCACAATAACCTTTGCGGACCAACACAAAGTTTGATCCCTTGGCATCATGGAAAAGATAAGATCATAGTCCAAAGGTATCACTACATGCGTGATTTTGTTGTGATAGCCACACCTTGAGAAAAATCTTTCCATTACTCTTGCCTAGACCTTGGCTTGGATAGACGAAAACATTTCATGATTAGGGAAGGAACCTACTCCAAGTCTTGATAACGTCTAATGACCAACTTCGAATTTATTTATAAGAAGGATGTGACAAAGGTGCCATGCAAAGGTGGCTGACGAGCTAGTAGGTACAACATGGATGCAAAAGCACCGCCAACCTTACCCCTTGATAAGGACTCTATATTAGCTTGTGCATTAGGTGGCTCAAAATGCTGCATTGTTGAAATACTGAAAATTTGCTGAAATATGGAAAATCTACGAAGAAGTAAAAAGGGTAGTAAGTAAACCTTTAACACCTAGTGTATTGTATACATAAAGACCTTATTTATACATACACCTTGCCACATTATTTCAAATGATAAAGCTATTTCAAGTGATCACGTTGCTTCAAATAATCAAGCTAACCCAAAAAATCTAGTTAGCATGGTAATTATTACATAATTGAAAGGAAATTAGAAACTTCAAAGGATCCATATTATGTATAGACATAAAGCTAACTAATCGCATTAAGATAGAGGTCAAAATAGTTGTATAAACTAACAAATTGTTGCATGAAACTTAAGGCACTTCGGTCCAAAAAGCTATGGGAACCCAGTTGTTGGTCTAGTGGACCTGACAAAACTTGTCAAGTGGACTCTGGACCAAGTGACCAAGCAAACCAAAATGGACAAGTCCACCCAAATGCCAAACTAGAACAAAATGGACAAATCCACCCCAATGCCCAAATGGACCAAAATGGACAAGTCCACCCAAGTTTGACAAGTTAACCAATATGGACTAAATGGACAAATCGACTAAGGTGGGCAAGTACACCACGTCAAGCTAAGTGGATAAGAAGACCTAGGCGACTCTAGTAGTCTAAGAAACCTAGACCACTTGCATGCTCATGCAAGACAAGGCCATCTAAGGTATTCAGAAAGCCTCTCCAAGAAGGCATGGATCAAAACGACATGACAAATAAGAGTTTCCCATGCAAGAAATCCCTAATGGATAAACCAAATAACATGTTATGGAATGTGAAGTAAGCATTATACCTACCTATTCTTTTGATGTTTTCCATAGCAATCATGAGGCAAACAAAATCACTCAAGGGAACATAAGTATGCATAACGAACGAAATCACCCAGCTCCGGCCTGAGAGAACAATAGAACCAGTAGTTGTAGCTAAAGTCAAAGTGGTAAAAAAGAATGGAAAACGAGCAATCTACAAAGCAACAAAGGCTATTATGAAAGATTTTCATGCTTCTTCAAATGAACTAAGGTAATATTGGTTACTTTGTATCCCTGTTATGAAAATCTTTTCATAAAAATCTTTTGTGTAAAAAGATTCTCCATCCTTGTCAGTCTCCTTATTACTGTTGGTCCTTTGGGCTTCACCCCCAATGTGAAATGTGAGACATTGACCTCATGTCCCACAGGCCAGATTTCCACCACCCATGGTGTGAATATGAATTCCTTTCTCTCTCTAGATTCCTCTCTTGCCTTACCTTATTTGGTCCGTAGTTCATGCTGCCCTGTTGTTTGTAGTTCATTTTGCTACCTGCCGCAACTAGTTACATATGCAGGAAGTAAGCATACCGCCTATAACATCAATCTTAGCCCTGTCCATGCCCAAGGCCTACTGTGCATATGCTCTCAAATCCCAAGTGCCAAGGGTTAAGGGTTCTCTTATCAACCATCAAAATTAACACTTCCAGCCTGCCTCCTACAACCTGCATTGCCATGGTCTCATTTTTTTAGCATTTGTGAGTGGCTGCAGGGCCAACAAGACAAAGGAAAAGGTCCGACCAGTGTATCGAGACAGATGGAGATTTTATGTAAAATGTGCAAGAAGGCAAAAAATGGCCAAGTCAAAGCCAGATGTTGATTAAGAGATGAACAAATCAGATGACAAAATTGAAGAAAACAAAAACTAGTGAATACATCGATCACCAAGAATCATACCTGGATTTGAGCACATATCATAATAAGCCAAGATCTTCAAAAAGCCAGGATAGGTCAAGAGGATAACATGCAATGTCAGCATGACAAAGATGGGGAGCCTCATACTTAAGATAACAACAAACAAATGTATTATATAAAAAAATTAAGACACCAAACTAAGTACCATTTTCCAACTCTCGATTCATTTATAACTTTTTATCCATTATGAAGATGTAGCCAAGCATTCAAGGCACTCACCTGAATATTCTCCTGAACCGATACCACCATCTATATGACAAAAAGGGACCTTTTGTTTAGGATCAGAAATCATCTTGTATAAGAAGAAAAGAGTATAGTTCAGGCATGTGTACTTCACCTGTGTGTAAAGCTTATACAAAGCATCTTGCTGACGGAGATTTAGAAAAAAGAAATGCTCACCAAATTGCTGCCAAAGAAGGAAATTAAATAAATATTTAAGTTTGCATTAAATCAATCTGATTCAATGAATGATGATAAGTCCACTTGCAGAAAGGCTATAAAGCGAATGCAATCAGATAAAAAAACTATCAGTGAACCTCTAGGCTAACGGTGTTCTTGACTTTTCAAGCTCAGCGTCTGCAATAACAAGGGCATCAAAGCTCCAAAACACAGAGAGTGTATCCTCGAAACAAGTGAGGAAACAAAAAAGTAAGGTCTCCAATTGTGTCCATAGGTTTCTGAGCTTCAGCTCTTCAGCTATTAAGTTATATTCATGAAATAGCAGATCAGTCTCGCATACCAGTGGAACTCAATTAGTTCTGGTAATGATAATGGGCAATAAAGAGATGCACTACAGAAGAGTTTTGCACTTACATGCCAATCAATCTATACATGTATCAACATGCTCAACAATAAAAAATGCTGTGATGAAAAATTTAGTACATCTTCAACTTGGCTTGACTATCCATCATACCTACACATTATCAGGCCATCAGTGAATAAAGTAATCTATTGCGAATTGAAAAAAACGCCCTCTTTTTAAGCATAATCACACTGCAAAGACTCTCTTAAGGATTTTTATCATTTCTTTTGCTGCTTCTCTCATTGATGATTTTAGGAAACAGGTTTTACACCTGATTAACACTGTTCTTTGAGGTTTCCTTAAAGCCCCTTGTGTGTTGACTACCAATGCATCAAGAGAACAAGTGTTTATCACAAAAAGAAAGCCATCTTACAGCTATGCATTGATCAAACCAAGAAAGATAGATGTTCCAAGCTTTACTACATTTTGCATCAAAAGCATTCAAGCCTCTAAAATTTAAGTATAATGTCATAGAAAATACGGAAGAACAAAATGGACATAGGACCTGCGACCTGTCAGCTTGGAGACAATGACAATATGATCGATGAATCATCATGTCATATAACATGAAATTACAAAATATGATGTTGCACTATTCCTATACAGTGTAATTTACGATCTATACATCTTAATAACAGTGATGAGTCTTATTCATCCATGCTTAAGAAATGTTTAGATAAAGAAGAATCTGACAAAGAAAGTGAAATGTATCATGGGATAATGACATTCTCATCATCATCAAACTCTAGTTCCATGATAGGAACCTCACAATGATCACTCTTATTCATCCGTGCTTAAGAAATGTTTAGATAATGAAGAATCTGACAAAGTAAGTGAAATGTATCATGGGATAATGACATTCTCATCATCATCAAACTCTAGTTCCATGATCGGAACCTTTTCTACAAAACATTCATCATGATCACTCATTGGTGAAGGATCACCTCTCTATCGAAGATGCATTTAGCATCTCCTACTTGTCGCTACAACTACACTAGTATGTGAACATCCTCTTGTAACTCTACGATCGACCATCTCCTGTGGATCTCCATAGTGCCAGAAACGGCATTTTTGGGCCCAAAAACAGATGGACCATTTTTGGGTAACACAACAGCCCAAAAGAACCGGCCTTTATTTCCAGTTTCTCCACTTGAAGAAAACACGCAGACCACAAGGGGCTTCGGTCCATTTTTTACCTTGCTTTTGACGACATCGAGGGTGCTTGCTCAGTTGTGCCTTGTTCAACCCATCTCTCCTCACCATTTCAGCCCTTTATGCTCACTAACTCTTGACTTTGGACCTCTAACCTTGCCCCTTGGTAATATGTACTATGCTCTTGGTTTTAGCCTTGGCTGATATGCATGATGCATTATGATTCAATGCTCATGAGTCACTTCATGTATGTGACCACTAACATGTGCATTGTGTGTGTAGTATGTATGTTAAAACTTAATATGTGTGTATAGTATGTATTAGTGTAGTTTGTACTAGTGTAGCATGTATGTACATTATAATATTTTTGTGTGTGTGTGTGTGTGTGTGTAACCTTGCCCCTTGGTAATAGGTATGTACTATGCTCTTGGTTTTAGTCTTGGCTGATATGCATGATGCATTATGATTCAATGCTCATTAATGGCTTCATGTCCGTGACCACTAACACGTGCATTGTGTGTAGTATGTATGTTACATTTAAATTGTAAAATTTGTGTGTAGTATGTACTAGTGTAGCATGTATGTACATTATAATTTATGTGCAAGTATTAATTAATGTGTATGTGTAAGTATGTAGTATGTATGTATTGTGTATAGTATGTAATGACTAATATGTGTGTACATTATATATGTAGTTACTTGTATGTATGCAATATTTGTGTATTAATGTGTGCGTAGTATGTACTACGTATATAGTAAATACATCGAGTGTATATGTATGTATGTAGTATGTATTGTGAATTTGTGTGCACTTCGTAGTTGTATGTACATTATGTGTGTAATGTATGTAATATGTGTGTAGTATGATGGATCATGTATCATGTATGAACTATGTACATTATGTGTGTTTGTGCACTGTGTAATATGTATGACATATGTATGTAGTATTTAATATGTATGTCTTGTGCGTATTACGTAGTATGTAGTACGTAATATGCACATACTATGTACATTCATAATTATGTGTGTACTATGTGTATCAGTATGCATGTAATAGGTGTGTCACTATTCAACTCATACATAGATTTTAGTGCCAAAAACATCTACTCTAAAAGCTTGCATACCCTCCCCATTAAATCGATGAGCTTCGATCATTGTGAGTCATGACATGTAACACATGATACCATACATCATAGAACTTAAATGAATGATAGATCATGAACCTCATATCCATATTGCAATTTACACCATAAATAAGATAGTGATCAATGACATTTCATTACATGAAAAGTAAAAGATATATATGAATCTCACTAGTTGTTGGCATACAAATTGCGAGTGCTAGCATAAAAAGAATCAAGGATATGTGGACTACCTCCTTGTTGTGTTCCCTTGAGGGAATAGCAATCCCAAGCTTCATTACCAGTCTTGCCACAAAATTGATAGGTTACCCTATTTGGAACGGTTGCTACTATCGCAAATGGTGCATCATACTTGTTCCCAAATTTCTTGAGTATTCCACAACTTCTCCACTTCCTGTCCATGTTGCATGAGCCCCTCTTCTTTGTATCGTGTAGGCAATGAAAGCACTTTCTCTTCAAGGTGGCCTTGTTGCATCTTCCATGCTTCTCGCACCCTCTTAACCTGCTCAATTGGATCCACAAAGCTAGAGTAAGTACACACTTGCATCACAATGCATTGTGAACGATTCACAACTTCACAATGTTTCCAAAATGTAAAATCTTGTCCAAAATGTCCAATTATCCAATACATGCAATACAAAAAATATGGAGAATGAGGAAGACATAAAAAGCTATAAAATTGTAGAGATTCATATACGTATAATTTTCTTTTTGGGCCTTATCGTCTTAAGATAGATTAATATTTTGGATTTCCCATGTTCCCCTTGTAATGCACTTACAAGTGCTTGGACAAAAGTTTCATCCTTGGATTTTAAAGCCAAAGGTACTCTTCTATGCTAATTGATCTTACCATTCACATCATTGAGAATGGTGAATCCTTTAAGTATCAGTGTAGACTCGATAATCTATATTATATATGTCCAATAGTATACTATGTAAGTATGTATGTATGTAATTACTATATGCATGTATGCATGTAACTACTTAGTACTAACATGTGTGTGTATTATATATGTATGTATGTATGTATGTATGTATGTATGTATGTATGTATGCATGTATCTATGTAATATACATATGACAAGTCACACATCTACTTATCATATATATCAATATGTGTGTAGATTTATTTATGTGTGCACTGTGTAAGAGGATGCACTTCTATACAAAGCCTAGGGAGCCCTTTTTTTCTTTTTAACCCCAAAAAAAAGCACATTCGAAGCGTTTTAGAAACATCAAGACCTAAACATTGCTATGTAGTTAATGTGTTAGCAAGGCATTGCCTTGGACGTTGCTAAAACATTGCTAATTATGAGTAAGTAGGCTGATTACCAGATTCAAAGTGGAGTTTGGCTTCTTGGATGCACAATGTTGTTTCCACAAACCCCTCCAAAGTAGCATTGAGCCTTGAAGACACTCAATTTTTGTTGAGCATTGAGAAAGCAAAGCCTTCTCAATCCACTTTTTCACCATAAAATCACCCAATGCATGGGTAAGCAAACAACCAAGGCTTTTGCATGCTTAAAAAGCTCGTGAAAAGATTCATCTTGTTGGAGGCCTAGATTCTCAAGCAGGTCCAAGGCTCACTGCAAAGAGTTTCAGGGTCGAAAGGCTTAGTAGAAGGTGGTCTTGAGAGCATCCCAAGTGATGAAGTGGCCGTCTTGGTGTTGGATGTATCACTTGTCCACGACTTCATCCAAAGTGGATGGAAACAATGCTAGCATCGCATCCTCTCGATTTTGCAACCCTCTTTCTCTACATAAAGAGATAAATCTCCTTACATGCCGTAGTATTATTAATCTAGTTTGATGCTCTTCTATCTTTCTCTTGAGAATAAGTTGTTTGGGCTAGTTCTAGTGGGCTGCTCGGACTTCCTTGAGAAAAGTCAACATGAACCTTCAGAGGCATAGGTGCAGGTGGCCTTCTAGGAGTAAGTTAAAAAGACCCTTTCTAATTATAGGTTTCTAAGGAGCTCTTGAAATGGTGAAGAGAATCTCTAGGAGCTCGGGATGTGGATCGTATACCTACCCACACTAAACTAGGCAAAAGCCTAACTAAGCTTGGCTTGCAAAGAAAATTAGAAGAAAAGGAGAGAGCTACTTCCAACAGTGTTTCTTGCACAGAACATGCAAGGGTCAGACCATGAGTGGCAATTGTAGCTTCCCTTGTCATATGGCTACTTTCAAGATGGGCTCTCCTTGGAGAAGTATACTTTGTAACACATTTTGTGCATTATGGAGCAATCAACAATCAAGACAAAGTGCTTGGATGTCTAGAGCTTAGGTAAATAAGCAAATCCAAAGGTCTTTGACAATACACAGCAATGACGAAAGAAAGAAGACGACTATTGTACACACTAAAAGAGATGGTAGAACAATATGTAAACAAGTGCCAAGAGGTTCAACAAATAAATCTCACTCAAAAGCACAACAAGGACTAGCTCATCAAACCACAGGTTCTTTTGCCCAACTTACAAGGACTAGCCCAATTCATAAGGACTAGCCCAACTCACAAAAGGGACTAACCCTACGCACAACACGGATTTAGCCCAAATCACCACAAGGACTAGCCCAACTCACAACACGGACTAGCCCAAATCACAAAAGGACCTAGCCTTAATCACAACAAAGACTAGCCAAACTCACTAAAGGACTAGCCCAACTCACAATAGAGACTAGCCCAACAATTAACAGCATGCCAGTACAACACAAGATTATCAATAAACAAGCTCACAAAATGGTCTAAAGCATAAGGGTTGCTTAATCAACAAATTCAAAATGATGTTAAAGTATTGCTTATATAGATGCTTGAAGTCCACTTGGGTCAATGTTACTCACAACAAGTTGTGTCATGTGACATGTTCGCAACGCAACATTCCAACGTTCGCAATGCATTGCAAAAAAACACAATTTTTTTGCCTCAGATGAGGCCGTTCAGCTAAAATGGCCTCATTGAGGCATTTGAGAAAAAATATCCCAAGAGCTACAGAGCTACATCTCTGACTATGTGCATTGTGCAAGGAGGAGAAAGAGAGTAAAAGCATCTTTTTGCTTTCTTTAAGGCTACTCTCTAATCCATACCATCTTTGTGCCTTCCTTCTTGTCATTTGCAAGCCTCCTTGTCCTCCTGTCACAATGCTAGAAGCAACGCAAGCTTCTTGGCAATATGTCACAAGCCAAGGTAAGTTGAGCTCGTGCGGAAGTGAGAGATGGACTTGCAAGCTATGTGGCTATAGTGCGCAAGTGGATCCGATAGAATAAAGGCCCAACTTGCAAAGTTTAGCGGCATAAGGATTGCATCTTGCAAAAAGCCAATGCTTGAAGCTATCAAGGAAGAGCTATTGGAATAGGTACCTCAAAAATCTTAAGGTAGAAGGAATCCACCTTCACAATCTTAAGCTAGATCACATCCAATGCGGTTCACATGGCCCATGTGATCCCCATACTCAAGCATCTCAAGCTTATGAGCCCATAGACATTGACATAGAGCATGAGCCACAACAAAAAAGTACAAGAGTAGAGCATGATTATCAAGAACATCCACATGGCCTCTAGTGGATCCACCTCGATACATTTAGCTTACAAAAACAATGTAAACAAGAAGCCGCACAAGCCATCATAAAGGCTTTTATACAATGTGGGTTGCCTTTCAATGTTGAACAAACACAAGCATGGAGAAATGCCATTGAGAAATTATCTTTATTAAGGTTCAAAAAAGCAAGGGCCTACCTATGAAGAATTGAGGACGACGGAGCTCAAAAGAACAAAGGAAGCATTAAAGAGAGCTTAAGCCCATGAAGGAGACATGGGCAATGTATGGATGCACAAATCATGTGTGAGTCGTGACGGATGGACAGACATGAGGAAGAGGAACGTGTGCAATATTTTGGTGCATTGTTGCAAAGGGAGCATGTTCCTTTGAGTCATAGATGCATCACTTGCTGGTACTCCATTTGTGTGGACATCATGTGCTTCCCATTGCATTGATTTGCTCATAGAGGATGTGGGAAAAGATACTATGGATTTATACCAATTTTGCCACTTGCTTATTAAAAGTGGTCTCTTTGTTCACAAAGAGACTAAAGTTGCTTGCTTTATTTAGGTCTTTCGGCGATATTGTCTTGGTGAAGCCCACCAAAACGAGATGTGGATACATGTGCATAGTCATGGAGGGATTGCAGGAGTAAGACAAGCATTGATATAAACAGTTGTATCACAAGATTGGACAACTTGGGATGGACATACTAGTCCAAAAGAAGAGCTTGTACAGAGGACATAGCTTTTGGAGGGATATTGAGGGATTATTGCCGGCTTTACAGCCATTATATTCACTCATACGCATAGCATATAGAGACAGGGCTGCATGCTTAGACTAATATATGAGTTCATCTACTCTGTCGAAGAGTCTATTCAGAGATATCCTTATTTGACATTGAAGAGGTAAATATATTTTATTTTTTAATGTGTATGTGTATGTCACATGTGTGTATATGTATGTCACATGTGTATGTGTATGTGTATGTGACATGTATGTATGTCTCCTATGTGTATGTGGCATGTGTCATATATGTATATGACGTGTCACTAGTGTCTCCTATGTGTATGTGGCATGTGTCATATATGTATATGACGTGTCACTAGCAACCACTGACCATTCATGTGAGTCATGAGTCATGGAAATGTGTAATTATTAATATGTATGTATGTACTTACTAATATGTATATATATGTGATATGTATGATGTGTGTATGACATGTCACATCATACATGTGTGCATTGTGTTATGTGTATGTGTCATGAAGGCATTGTGTATGTGACATGTGTATGACTCTTGACATATGTATTTGTTGACATGTGTATATGGCATGTGCATTTTACATTGTGTATTTTTTTGCTTCTAACTTGATTTGTGTTCTATCCATAGGATAGAGGAAATAAAAGGAATATGGAGGAAGAGGGATTGGTTCCATCGCGCTATAGATGGGATGGCCAATCTATTACTTCCTTTTATGGAGATATAAAGAACAACCATTGGATATGGAGTTTGTGAAAAGTTGGAATGATTATGTACATCGATTGTATGGAGCTTTTGATATGGAGCTACGCGGGAAGCTAGAGATTCAGCTCACTTAGTTCCAAAATAAGGAAGGACTTTTTGATAGAGACACTGCATGCTTGAGAAGCATGCAATTGCTTCCTTGACTTGGTGGAAGAGATACGGTGTTGATACACTTGAGCTAGTAAGTCATGACTCACTTATAACCATTACCCTTGAGTCGTTATTTTTTAATGAACTCTTTAATTAATTAAAGATTTCTCTTTTTTCTTTTTAATTATGGAGACACTTAACCATTGACATACTTCCATAGGATTGTAGTGCCAATCCTTGTGAAAAGAATTGGAGTACATGGACCCTCTTCCACAAATAAGAGGAATAGACTATCTACAATGGAGTCTTAGTGGCTTGTCTATTGCCACTGAGATTTGCATTTATTGGAGTGTGGTGACCATTCCATGGAGGGTCCACGTCAATGACCTTGACATTGAGAGGATCCATGACATGCCTATCATTTGGGCAAAGGACCTTGATTTATATGGCATGCTTTACAAGGAGTTGATCGTGCCGCAACATGATACAACATTGCCTCGAACTCGTGCTCATAGTGCATCTATTGTTCCAAGCCCATCTACTAGTTGGATGGAGGCATCTACTAGACAAGCACCATATGATGATGATGATAGTGACTCAAAGGATTTTAAGGCTTGAGAATTGATGATTGATCATTTGATATTGATCGTATGACAGTTTCACTATTTTGTATTATCATCTATAAAAGAATTGAGTTCACTCTTTGACATATATGATTTGTAGCTCACTAACTTGTCATTGTACTTGTTATGCTTTGAATCTTGATGGATTGTGATTTTACATTTTTGAGTCATTGATGATTGTGCAATGTGCAATGTGGATTGTGATTCATGATTCGTGAATGAAGTTACAAGTAACAAGTTTAAAGTGCTTAGTGAGTCATGACTCATGTCCTAAATTTTTAATTGATTGAATGTTCGATGAATTATGATGAGTGATTCTTGAATCATGATGAGCGATTGTGCAATGTACATTCAACATTGATGATAGTGGATTCAAATTTGTATTTAATATACACTTATTACTATAGTATAGACTCTATAATATTGTTTATTATTTGGATTTTGTCACTTCTCAAGATCCAAAAATGATTCATCATGAAGTTTAAGCTTTGAACTTTGAAGTGACTCGTGAGTCGTGACAATGTTGACAATAGAATGAAGTGTGCATTGTCATTTGTGCACATTAATATTAAATGATTAAATTGATAAAATTTCACAGCTGATTGTTTGCACAATGTGAATTTAGAATGACAAGTTTGAAGTGACAAGTCACAAATGTAACATGTTGAATGTTCAATGAAGTTTGAACTTTGAAATTTAACGTGACATGTGTACACTGTATGTATTATGTACTATGTAGTTGCTAGCATCATGCATGTAGTGACTAGTCATATATGTAACATGTATAATCATTAATGTATAATATGTATGTAGTATGTACTATGTACTCACAAATCACGACTCACATCACATATATCTCATGTGTATGTGCTTATAATTGATATATATATATATATATATATATATATATATATATATATATATATATATATATATATATATAT